>JAWPHD010012516.1:0-75346 GCA_037043455.1 Cyrtodaria siliqua | reverse complement strand
CTGTAAAATAAAGCTAACATTATGCTTATACCTGTATTGGTTTTAAAAATATAGTTCATTTTTAGCTAAACATGGTATCAAGTAAAATTTCAGCTAATTCCTGCAATATGAAGATAACTTGAAGTAACTATACATACACAGACGGTATTTCTGAATAACCGTGTTAACTGTGTCCTAACATGTCTGAAACGTTCACAGATATACAAACGATGCTTAGAGGTGAAGGATGTAAGATACCCGTTCTGCAGCTCTAAAGCGCAAGGGCTTAGAGATGAATGATGGAAATTCCGATTCTGAAGCTCTAAATTGCAAGACATTAGAGATGAATGATGAAAGATACCTGTGTCTGCAGTTCTAAAGCGCAATGCCTTAGCATTAAAGGATGAAAGATAACCGTTCTGCAGCATTAAAGCGCAATACCTCTTAGAGATGACGGATGAAAATGCCATTCTGCAGCTCTAAAGCGCAATGCCTTAAGAATAACGAATAAAAGATACCCATTCTGCAGCTCTTTCTTAAGGTTATTTTTTTTTCTAATGATCACCTCAATAATAATTAAAAATGTATACAAATCAATTACATGCTGAAAAGTGCTTACATTTTGATTCCAGGTTTATTGCTTTTCAAATTATTTAACTTTTAGTGACCCAGGGTATTGGTCGAAATTCAGGCCGAGTACCTTTAATATTTTGAAAAACTACAGTAGTGATAAGGATTTTGCATTTTCCTGGTCATTTGTGCTCAGCTATGTTTGAAACTTTCAAATATACATGAAAAGGCATCTTTACATCTGAATATAGCATAAAATGATCTATAAGAAATGAAAATTGAGAAAAATGCTGAAAATAATAAACACAAACTAAGGGTTACCCGTCAACATTTTGATTTTCCAATAAGAGTATCAGTCTCTCGCTTTTATTTTGACATTTTATCAAAGTAGTCTGTTTTCATTGACATGTGTGTTTGTTTAACAAGCCAATAGCTGTAAAATAAAGCTAAAATTATGCTTATACCTGTATTGGTTTTGAAAATATAGTTAATTTTTAGTTAAACATGGTATCAAGTAAAATTTCAGCTAATTCCTGCAATATGAAGATAACATGAAGTAACTATACATACACACACCGGATTTCTGAATAACCGTGTTAACTGTGTCCTAACATGTCTGAAACGTTCACAGATACACAAACAATGTTAGAGGTGAAGGAGGTAAGATACCCGTTCTGCAGCTCTAACGCGCAAGGGCTTAGAGATGAATGATGGAAATTCCCATTCTGAAGCTCTAAATTGCAAGGCATTAGAGATGAATGATCAAAGATACCTGTTCTGCAGCACTAAAGCGCAATACCTTAGCGATGACGGATGAAAATGCCATTATGCAGCTCTTAAGCGCAATGCCTTAGCATTAAAGGATGAAAGATACCCGTTCTGCAGCTCTAAAGCGCAATACCTTAGCGATGACGGATGAAAATGCCATTATGCAGCTCTAAAGAGCAATGCTTTAAGAATAACGAATAAAAGATACCCATTCTGCAGCTCTTTCTTAAGGTGATTTTTTTTTTCAAATGATCACCTCAATAATAATTGAAAATGTATACAAATCAATTACATGCTGAAAAGTGCTAACATTTTGATGCCAGGTTTATTGCTTTTCAAATTATTCAAGTTTTAGTTACCCAGGGTATTGGTCGAAATTCAGGCCGAGTACCTTTAATATTTTGAAAAACTACAGTAGTGATAAGGATTTTGCATTTTCCTGGTCATTTGTGCTCAGCTATGTCTGAAAAATTCAAATATACATGAAAAGGCATCTTTACATCTGAATATAGCATAAAATGATCTTTAAGAAATGAATATTGAGAAAAATGCTGAAAATAATAAACTCAAACTAAGGGTTACCCGTCAACATTTTGATTTTCCAGGAAAAGTATCAGTCTCTCGCTTTAATTTTGACATTTTTTCAAAGTAGTCTGTCGTTATTGATATGTGTGTTTGTTTTACAAGCCAATAGCTGTAAAATAAAGCTAAAATTATGCTTATACCTGTATTGGTTTTGAAAATATAGTTAATTTTTAGTTAAACATGGTATCAAGTAAAATTTCAGCTAATTCCTGCAATATGAAGATAACTTGAAGTAACTATACATACACAGACGGGATTTCTGAATAACCATGTTAACTGTGTCCTAACATGTGTGAAACGTTCACAGATACACAAACAATGCTTAGAGGTGAATGATGTAAGATACCCGTTCTGCAGCTCTAAAGCGCAAGGGCTTAGAGATGAATGATGGAAATCCCCATTCTGAAGCTCTAAATTGCAAGTCATTAGAGATGAATGATGAAAGATACCTGTTCTGCAGCTCCAAAGCGCAATGCCTTAGCATTAAAGGATGAAAGATACCCGTTCTGCAGCTCTAAAGCGCAATACTTTAGAGATGATTGATGAAAATGCCATTCTGCAGCTCTAAAGCGCAATGCCTTAAGAATAACGAATAAAAGATACCCATTCTGCAGCTCTTTCTTAAGGTGATTTCTTTCTCTATTGATTGATCACCTCAATAATAGTTGAAAATGTATACAAATCAATTACATGCTTAAAAGTGCTAACATTTTGATTCCAGGTTTATTGCTTTTCAAATTATTCAAGTTTTAGTGACCCAGGGTATTGGTCGAAATTCAGGCCGAGTACCTTTAATATTTTGAAAAACTACAGTAGTGATAAGGATTTTGCATTTTCCTGGTCATTTGTGCTCAGCTATGTCTGAAACTTTCAAATATACATGAAAAGGCATCTCTACATCTGAATATAGCATAAAAATGATCTTTAAGAAATGATTATTGAGAAAAATGCTGAAAATAATAAACTCAAACTAAGGGTTACCCGTCAACATTTTGATTTTCCAGGAAAAGTATCAGTCTCTCGCTTTAATTTTGACATTTTTTCAAAGTAGTCTGTCGTTATTGATATGTGTGTTTGTTTTACAAGCCAATAGCTGTAAAATAAAGCTAAAATTATGCTTATACCTGTATTGGTTTTGAAAATATAGTTAATTTTTAGTTAAACATGGTATCAAGTAAAATTTCAGCTAATTCCTGCAATATGAAGATAACTTGAAGTAACTATACATACACAGACGGGATTTCTGAATAACTGTGTTAACTGTGTCCTAACATGTCTGAAACGTTCACAGATACACAAACAATGCTTAGAGGTGAAGGATGTAAGATACCCGTTCTGCAGCTCTAAAGCGCAAGGGCTTAGAGATGAATGATGGAAATTCCCATTCTGAAGCTCTAAATTGCAAGGCATTAGAGATGAATGATGAAAGATACCTGTTCTGCAGCTCTAAAGCGCAATGCCTTAGCATTAAAGGATGAAAGATACCTGTTCTGCAGCTGTAAAGCGCAATGCCTTAGCATTAAAGGATGAAAGATACCCGTTCTGCAGCTCTAAAGCGCAATACCTTAGAGATGATGGATGAAAATGCCATTCTGCAGCTCTAAAGCGCAATGCCTTAAGAATAACGAATAAAAGATACCCATTCTGCAGCTCTTTCTTAACGTCTCACACCACAATTAATTTTCCATATTGTCCCATTGTAATATTTCTGTTCGTGGCATAGAGATAAAAAAGATTTTGCAACATGTATTTATGCTTAAATTCTTCATTGATCCGATATCTGCATGTTACTAACTTTTAACATATATTTACCAGATTGAACTTTTTTTAATTTCATGTTTGCGTGACACCTATCAAAATTTAGACAAAAATACAACCCCGTGTAGATTAGACCAAAGATGTGTAAAATGAGGCAGAATTAGCTAGAAATCTTATATCAACATGCATTTTTCTGTGATCTCTTCCTAAAATGCTGTAGATTTAGAACCTGGTAAAGATAAATCAATGTATCCTGTAAAATGTAGAGAAGCGAACTTGTTTTTTTTATCTACCTCCTTCATCTGTAGGGCACGAGTATTCAAGGGAGATAATAGTGGTGCGAGTCCTTTATGTCTTTCAGGAATTAGAAAGCTGGCACCAGCCTAGTCTCGGCCAGCTAGCCCGTATCTGCAGATATCGTAGATGGTTCTGGATCCGTGTAGCGTAGCGTAACGAAGCAATCAGAAGCGGGCCGGGTGACCGAGTCTAGCACCAGCCCCTCGACCTTGTGGAAGAAGACGAGTCGGTTCATCTTCCTTCTGTCTTGGAGCGACGGTAGCTACAGGTCGGACAGCATTCGTATGACGCATCTCTCCTCTTGTGACTTGTAGTCTCCGGAGACAAACCTAGCAGCTTGGCAATGCACCTTTTCCAATCTGTTTATTCCCTTCTTATAATAGGGATTCCAGACTGTGGCGCTATATTCCAGCGTCGATCGCACCAGTGCCAGGTTTGCTAATCTTCTGCATGACTTAGGGCCTTGTTTTAGGTTGCACTTCATGGACCAGAGGGATGAGTTGGCCTTCTTGATGGTCTTTGTTATGTGCGCATCTCACTTCAGGTCTTCCGATATGGTTACTTCGAGGTAGGGCTTTCCTTAATTTGTTGGAGGATCTGATTATTTAGGGAGTAGAAATTAGAAGATTTCGAGTTAATGCTCATGATATAACACTTCTTGGCATTACACTGCATGCCCCAGTTGTGAGACCAATCTTCTAAGGCCTTCAAGTCGTCTTGGAGTATAAGATGGTCCTTTCTGGTCTCTATGGCCCTGTAGAGGAGGCAGTCATCCGCGTATAAACGCACCTGTGACTTAACGGATTCAGGGAGATCGTTAATGTAACACAGAAATAGTAGAGGTCCCATTAAGGTACCCTGAGGGACATCGGAGTCTACTGTGACTGGGTCCGAGTACTCGCCTTCTACTAAGACTTGCATATGTCGCTGGGTCAGGAAGTTTGTTTAGGTGTTTAGGGGTCCGTCTACGCCATAATTCTTTATCTTGACCAGAAGCTTCTCGTGGGGGACTGTATCGAAGGCCTTCGAGAAGTCTAGAATAATCATATCGTTTGGGCTGCCAGCGTCAGTTTTCTTCAGTAGATCATGTACAGTTGCAAGAAGTTGGGTATCACAGGAGTACCCAGATCTGAAGCCATGCTGAAGGAGGTAAGTATATTGTTGTTTTCGAGGTGTGTAAGATGATGTGTTCAAGCAGCTTGCATGAAACACAGGTAAGTGTTACAGGTCGATAGTTCTCAGGAAGGTGTACGTTCCCTTTCTTGAATACTAGAGCGATGAACGCGTTTCGCCAGTCTTTTGGGAGCTGACCCGAGTTGATGGAAGTTTGGAAAATCATGCGTAGCCCAGGAGCCAGTTGTGTAAATTAGTTAGAGTAGGTTGACGGTTGATTTTGGGTGTAGTGTACGATGGATCATCTTTGGTGAATACTGACTGGAACTGTTGGACAAGGATTTCTGCCTTTTCTTTACTGTTGTTTACTAAGATACCGAGCTTCTTTAATGGCGAAATACCAATACTGTCTTGCCGTTTAGATTTACCATATCTCCAGAATGGTTTGATGTTGTTAGCAAGGTCATCTTGTATTATGTTGTTGATGTGGTTTATTTCTGCCAGTTTGAATTCTCTCTTGCAGGTCTTCTGAAATGAGTGGTAGCTGCTCCACTGGTTGGTTTTCTTGGTATGTTTGTAGAGACGGGTTTTCCTTTTTAACATGGTACGGATAGTCGTTTTTTGTTGAGGGGATGTGCTTGTCTAAGGTTCTAGAGATGCCATTCTTGAATTTCTTCCAGATGTCATGTACTGTCGTTCCAGGGTTGGTACTCATGGAGATGATATCATCTGAGATGGTTTCTGAGTCTGCTTTGATGTTATCCCAATCTGCTTTGAAGTAGATGTAGACCTTACGGGGTTTCTGTATTAAGTATTGTGAAAGGATGGCTGTATCTGTAACTACCATTGTATGATCACTTATATCAGGGATTGATGTAGATGTCTTAACTAGTGAAGGGTTGTTGGTGAAGACTACGTCTAGCATATTACCGTCTCTGATAGGTCGGTCGTGTGTTTGAGTGAGTCCGTGATTAATTGAGAAGTCTAATAGGGCTTGTTGTACGTCAGTGTCTGCAGCACCAATTGTCACCGTCATCTTCGTCCAGTCTATGTCAGGACAGTTGAAGTCGCCAGCCAGTAAGATGTGTCTGCTTCTGTTGTTGTCGGTCAGCTTGCATAGTGACTCATCTAGTTTCTTGATGTCATTCAGGTTGCGGTGGGGCATGTTAAATGATGAGTTGAATAGGTCCTTATTTTTCTTCAGCTTTAACTTGGACCAGGCTATTTTGCAGTCTGTTACAAGATCCGGCTGCTCGTGGACCACTATGCCTTCTGTGGTAGCTGTAAAGACGCCTCCACCCATGCCAGATGTCCTGTCGTTACGAGTGATGGTGTATCCATCGTTATGCGTACAGAATTTCGATTGATACAAAGAGTATGCGTAGTTTTCGTTTGTACACTTGCACAGAAAAGTTGAATTCATGTAAATAAGTGATGTATTAAAAATATTCTGACACCGGTGGAGCATTTTTAAACAATGGGTAAAAAAACAACACATTTTCATATACTTATTATTATTATATTTACGACAATGAAAGAAACGAACTGCACATCCAATATAGTGTACCCTTCATTATCAGTGTTGGCGTTGTATGCGGTCTGGCTTCAATAACCGTTCGCATAGAGCTTCGATTTTCAAGTTTGCGAAATAGTAAAAATCCTGTTTTCCGCATAAAGACGCCTTCGCTCGGGAGCTCTATGCGAAGGGGGCTCTATGCGGTCCCACATCGCAACCCCAGCATTGCTTTGGCTATACCGAGAGTTTAATGCGGAGGATTTCCGGTAATGCAGGCGAGCGATCAAAATAGCCGGAACTGAGGTAGGTGTTCAACATTGTGCACAATTGTTTTTGTATTTAAACCTTTTTTTTCAAAAATCGAAGAATGTCATGTGCTAGCCAAATGACCAAAGCGACTATTCCCAGATCTTGGGCATCGACCATCTACGCATGTTTGAGAAACCCTTTGTGCCATATGCAATTTATGTGGGGTGAAAAATCGCATAACACATGTAGATGCTATTTTTTTTAATATTCAGACCTTTACATTTATCTTGTGAATTTCCGAGCCATAGATATAGATGTCTGACGTAGATATCCGAATTTCTAGACACAAATATGGTAAAATGAAACAGATGTCTCGCAAAAAAATGCACGGCAGTACAGGCGTGCAACCTAAAAATGCACGGCAGTACAGGCGTGAAACCTACACTGCAGGCGTGCTATGAAATAAGAACAAACTCAAGTGAGACATAAAGATGCCTATTTATGTTTTACTATCATATTATTATAATTATTGTTTAAATACGCTTTAACAAACACTCGATAACCTCTAAATATAATAACTTACCTGAAAAAAAACCCACAAAAACAACAACAACGGACCTGTCTTCGGCATTTGAAAGAAGAACAACAATACGCATGGAGTCAAATTAAGTGAAACTCAATTAATGTTACCCCTCTTCAATTACTTAAGCATCGGTCTAATTCAACTTAACATACATATGCCTAATTCAATAGAATAAAGATTTTATGTAAGATTCTATGTAATTGAACCTTTTTTTTCAAAGTCGAGAACGTCTTGCGTTAGTCAATGGACCAAAGCAACCGTTCACAGAATGTGGACATCGTAACTCCCCGTACTTACCACATCTGTCGTTACACGTGCCCAATAACTCTGACTTTCATTTTGACAGAGTTATGCCCCTTTTATAAAACTTTAACTGCAACTTAATCTGGCTCACCACTTGGCAAAATGGCCCCTGTGACCGGGATAGTAAAGATGCTGCGTATTAAACGTTCTCGCCTCTCACCGCTGCGTGTTCGAATCCCATTGAGAGTGAGATAGTGTCGAATATTACGGATGGCCGGAGGTTTACAGTAATGGTTCTACCCAGAAAAAAGGAGGTGGTTGGCCTCTACAAAAAAAAGACAAAAAGAAAGGGAATCGATCATGATATATTGTCTTACATGTGCTAAAAATGACGTAAACACAAATTTCAAATTCAAAATAACGTGGCGAAAGATTAACTATGCTCTTACAACGTTAAACAGTTCTTCTTTACCAATTATGTAATGCCGTCGAAATAATAACAATAACAATAACGCTGACTTTCATTTCGGCAGAATTGTGTCCCTTGTCATAAAACATTAACGTGCAACCTAACCTAGCTCATCACTTGGTAAACTAGAGGTTGTTTTAGTAAAAACAAAAGTCTCCTCTCTCCCCAACCCCCTCCCCCACCCACCACACCACACCACACCCTGGGGAAAGGGCTATAAATCCGCAAAAAAACATTCATTCTAACAAGATCTAGCTGGTTTTCGAACTTGTCCAAGATTTCATTGATATACTGCGCTTTGCACAACTAGACATCAAGCAGAGGCTTCCTGCCAGAGTTTGTAGAAATCCAACAAGCCGTTTAGGAGGAGTAGCGCCGACAAGAAATTTAAGTTAAAATGTCAAAGTGTCATAACTCCGTCATAAATCAGCGAACTGGAACAAAAGCGCGATATGCACAACTATAGATCTTACCGATGCTTCCTGCCAAGTTTCGTAGAAATCCAACAAGACGTCGTTTAGGAGGAGTAGCGCCGTCAAAAAAAAATAAAAGTAAAAAATGTCAAGGGGCCGTTACTCCATCAAAAATCAACGAACCGGAAAAAAACGCAATAGGCACAACTAGAAATCATAGCAATGCTTCCTGCTAACACAAAAACGAGAGCTTTCGGAGAACAGCGCAGCTCGACTATTCGTTTTTTCAGAGAATAATAAATTATATAGTAAGTATATACCATCAGAAAACAAGGCTAAACAATGTGGGGGTGGGGCTGCGGGGATGGGTATAGAAACTCGGGCCAATATAAAATTATTGTTAAAATCTCATACAAATTATAGTAAAATTTGGGGCATGGTGTGAAATTTAAATCAAAAATTGCTGTCCTTTTAAAGAAATTTGTGGTCGAAAGGCAACTCGGGGAGGGAGGGGATATCTGGCAATTTTTATTGTGGTCTCATTTCAGTTTTTTTTATTGATATTTCATCTGTGTAACTGAATTTAATCCAAATCGTTTTATATGTAAATGATTGGCTTCAAATTAACATTTTAATATCCAAATAATTGAAGATAAAATGAAAATAATTCCCATCCCCATGTCCTTCATGTGAGGGTAGCCCATAAACCAGTGTGTGTATGAGGGTGGGGGAGATCACTGATATAGGTGTAGATTTGATAAAACAAAACAACGCAGACATATGTAAAACAAAAACAAAAATTCGGGTGGTGATAATGGGGTGGCGGGATAGTTGGGCGATGGGGTGTGTGGGGGTAACATAGCACACAGAAATATGAAAAAACAATTGAGTTTCGATTGTGGGGTGGGGGAGGATTGGGCGGGGTTGGTGGGGCACAACATAGCTATATATGTTTAAGAATTGATCAGAACAACAAAGAAGTATGAAGGGGAAAAAATCCAGATTCAAATTGGGTGTGGGGGTGAGGGGCAACATAGCTATGTGTAAGAATTGACCAAAACAACACAGAAATATGTAAAAATCTAGTTGGGGGAGAGGCGGATGGGTGCGGTTGTGAAGAGGCAATATATATGTGTAAGAAGCTATGTGTAAGAATTGACCTTTTGCATGCAACTTCTGAGCTCACTTGTAAGCGAATAACATTGTGTGTTGATACAGGTTTTCTGCAATAATTATAACAATGATCATACTAACATATTGTATATATTGTATACGAAATACTGTTATAAATAATAATCATATGGACAATCAGAGCGCAACAAAAGCAAAGTTATCGCTTTTTTTTCTATTTCCCGTACACGGATTACTTCCCTTGGACAGACAATGTCAATACGTTTTATTCTACGTGCCATAGAATGCCAGTGGCATTTCTGACGCGTGCATCTCTGTTGAAAGTACGTATACTATGAAAAACTTACGGTGGAACTCATTGTTGGCTTGCCATGGCTTGTACTAGCAATTCCGGGGCAAACTTGATAAGCGATTAACGTTGTGTGTTCATACATGTTTTCTGCAATAATCATAACAATGGTTATACTAACAATCATAACAATACGCCAGATAATATTGTACATATTGTATACGTAATACTGTTATAAATAATAATCATATGGACAATCAGAGCGCAGCAAAAGCAACGTTATCTCTATTTCTTCTATTTCCCCGTACACGTATTACGTCCCTTGGACAGACAATGTAAACACGTATCATTCTCCATGCCATAGAGTGCCAGAGGCATTTCTGACGTGTGCATCTCTGTTGAAAGTACGTATACATATGAACAAGAGCTGTCGGAAAACAGCGCAGCTCGACTATTCGATTTTTCGGAGAATAATAAATTTATAGCTAGTATATACCATCAGAAAACAAGGCTACAACAATGTGGGGTGGGGTTGGAGCACAACATAACTATGTGTAAGAATTGACAAAAACTACACAAAAATATGTAAAAAAAAAAAATCAAAAAAAAATCGAATTTTGTGTGGGGTGCAGGGTGGGGGTGGGAGAGAGGCGGGGTGGATGGTGGGGGGAGTGGGGGTGGTGAGGGCAACATATATGTGTAAGAAGCTATGTAATAATTCACCAAACAACACAAAAATATGAAGAAAAAAAACAACTTAAAAAATCGAGTTTGAGTGGGGATGGGGTAGAGGCGAGGGGGGTGGGAGGCGGGGGTAAGTGGGGGGGGGTTTGAGGGGGCAACATATATGTGTAAGAATTGACAAAAGCAACACAGAAAAATTAAAAAAAAAAAGTTTCAAGTGGGGTGGGTGGGGTGATGGGGTGAGAGGCGGGGGAGGGGTAGTGGTGAGCGGGGAGGGTTGTAAAAAAAAAATTCAAGTGTGGGTCGTGGTTGGTGGGGTGATGGGAGGGGTGGGGGGCGGGGAGGGTTGCAACATATATGTGTAAGAATTGACAAAAGCAACACAGAAATATGTAAAAAAAAAAATCGTTTCAAGTGGGGTGGGGTGGGGAGGAGCGGGGGGTGGGAGAGGCGGGAGTGAGTTGGGGCGGGGGGGTGGGTGCAACATATATGGGGGGTTGGGGGGCGCTGAGGGGGCAACATATATGTGTAAGAATTGACAAAAGCAACACAGAAATATGTAAAAAAAAAAGTTTCAAGGTTCAAGTTTCAAGTGTGGTGGGGTGTGGTGGAGAGCGGGGGGGTAGGCGGGAGTGTAATGGGGCGGGGGGAGGGGGCAACATATATGTGTAAGAATTGACTAAAACAACAAAGAAATATGTCAAAAAAAATAAATATTCAAGTGTGGGGCGTGGTTGGTGGGGTGATGGGGAGGGGCGGGAAGGGTTGCAATATATATGTGTAAGAATTGACTAAAACAACACAGAAATACTTTTTAAAAAAATCAAGTTTGGGGCGGGATGCGGGTGGGGTGATGGGGTGAGAGGCAGGCGGGTGGGGTGGTGGGGGCGGGGAGGGTTGCAACATATATGTGTAAGAACTGACAAAAGCAACACAGAAATATGTAAAAAAAAAAAAAAAAAAAAAATGGGTGTGGTGGGTGGGGTGATGGGGTGAGAGGCGTGGGGGGGGGGGGGGGTGGTGAGCGGAGAGGGTTGCAACATATATGTGTAAGAATTGACAAAAAGCAACACAGAACTATGTAAAAAAAAATAATTAAAGTCTGGGGCGGGGTGGGGGTGGGGTGATGGGGTGAGAGGCAGGCGGGTGGGTGGTGGGGGCGGGGAGGTGTGCAACATATATGTGACAAAATTGACTAAATAGATATATACATGCTTACATGGGGGGAATTGACAAAAGCAACACAGAAATATGTAAAAAAAAAGAAAAGTTTCAGATGGGGGTGGGGTGGGGGAGAGAGGGAGGAGTGAGTGAGTTGAGGCGGGGGGAGGGGGGAAGGGTGCAACATATATGTGTAAGAATTGACTAAAACAAAACTAGTGTCGTTGGGGGGGGTTGAGAGGCGGGGATAGGTGGGGTGGGGGGGGGGGGGGTTGGTGAGGGGGCAACATACATGTGTAAGAATTGACAAAAGCAACACAGAAATATGAAGAAAAAAAAGTTTCAAGTGGGGGTGGGGTGTGGGGGAGAGCGAGGGTAGAGGCGGGAGTGGGTTGTGGTTGGGGGGAGGGGGCAACATATATGTGTAAGAATTGACTAAAACAACAAAGAAATATGTAAAAAAAAAAAAAAAAGATTTTCAAGTAGGGGTTGGGTGGGGGTGAGGGAGCGGGGGGGAGTGGCAGGAGTGCGTTGGGGGTGGGGAGGGGGCAACATATATGTGTAAGAATTGACTAAAACAACAAAGAAATATGTAAAAAATAAAAAAATAAACTTGAAGCTCTACTGATTGATTTTGATTTCAGGAAGTAGTCGCTACAGACTTGTTTTTTTTTGAAAAAATATTTTTAGCCGTAGTTTCAGAGGAATAGTCGCTACAAGTTTTCATTATATAACTCTATGTAAAAAAGATGGCCGCTGACATCCATGTTTAACATCGAATCAAAACGATTTTTGACAAGGATTAACATCATGTCATGCTGATCATTTTAGAAAAAGTCCCATATCAATATCACTTATAGTTTTCAAGAAGTAGTCGCTACAAACTTGTATTTTGAAAATCTATTTTGAGCAATGACAGCCATCTTGAATTTCCGGCCGACTTGCAATTTTGCTAGGATCAATTAGACATCAAGAGCAACATTCCTGTGAAGTTTCATGAAAATCCGTCAAGTAGTTTCAGAGGAGTAGTCGCTACAAGTTTTCATCATGTAACATGGCCACTGGCAGCCATGTTTAACGTCGAATCAAAATAATGTTTAACTCGGATAACCATCATGTCATGCTGATCATTTTACAAAAAGTCCCATATCAATATCAATTATAGTTTTCAAGACGTAGTCGCTACAAACTTCTTTTTTAAAAAATTATTTTTAGCTGTGGCGGCCATCTTGAATTTCTGGCCGATCTGAAATTTTGCTAGGATCAATTAGACATTAAGAGCAACATTCCTGTAAAGTTCCATGAAAATCCGCCAAGTAGTTTCAAAGGAGTAGTCGCTACAAGTTTTTACTATATAACTCTATGTAAACAAAGATGGCTGGCAGCCATGTTTAACGTTGAATCAAAACAATTTTTGACAAGGACCAACATCATGTCATGCTGATCATTTTAGAAAACGTCTCATATCAATATCACTTATAGTTTTCAAGAAGTAGTCGCTACAAACTTGTATTTTAAAAACCTATTTTAGGATCTGGCGGCATCTTGGATTTCACATCAACATGAATTTTTGCTAGGATCAACTAGACTTCATGGGCAACATTTCTGTAAAGTTTTATGAAAATCCATTCAGTAGTTTCAGAGGAGTAGTCGCTACAAAAAAAAGTTTACGGACAGACGGACAGACAGACGGACGGACGGACGACGGACGCCGCACCACGGTATAAGCTCTGCTGATATCTTATCAGTCGAGCTAAAAATAAAAAAATGTCGAGGGGTGGGTGGGTTTCAAGTCTGGGGCGTGGTGGGTGGGGTGATGGGGTGAGAGGCGGGGTGGGGGAGGGGGCGGGGAGGGAGCAACATATATGTGTAGGAATTGACAAAAGCAACACAGAAATATGTAAAAATATATATATATAGTTTCAAGTGGGGGTGGGGTGGGAGGAGTGAGTTGGGGTGGGGGGGAGTGAGCAAAATATAGGTGTAAGAATTGACTAAAACAACAAAGAAATATGCAATAAAAAAATTATAGTTTCGTTGGGATGAGGGGTGGGGATTGAGAGGCGGGGGTAGGTGGGGTGGGGGAGTGGGGGGGGGCGGTGATGGGGCAACATATATGTCTAAGAATTGACAAAAGCAACACAGAAATATGAAGAAAACAAGTTTCAAGTAGGGTAGGGGTGTGGGGGAGAGCGGGGGGAGAGGCGGGAATGGGTTGGGGGCGGGGGGAGGGGACAACATATATGTGTAAGAATTGACTAAAACTACAAAGAAATATGTAAAAAAAAAAAATCAAATGTGGGGGGGGGCAGGGGGTAAGAGGAGGGGTGGGGGGGAGTGCGGGGAGGGTTGCAACATATAAGTGTAAGATTTGACTAAAACAACACAGAAATATTTTAAAAAATACATAAAAAAAATTCAAGTATGGGGCGTGGTGGGTGGGGTGATGGGGTGAGAGGCGGGGTGGGGGAGGCGGGGAGGGTTGCAACATATATGTGTAAGAATTGACAAAAGCAACACAGAAATATGTAAAAAACAAAAAAACAAGCTTAAGTCTGGGGCGGGTCGGGTGGGGGATGATGGGGTGAGAGGCGGGGAGTTGGGGGGGGGGGGCGTGGGGGCAGGGAGAGTTGCAACACATATATGTGTAAGAATTGAGTAAAACAACACAGAAATATGTAAAAAAAAAAAGTGTGGAGGGGAGTGGGGGCAGGGGTAGAGGGGAGGAGGGAGCCCATGCCCCAATATGGGTGAAGTAATAAGATGCATAATGCTATAGCAATATATACATGCTTACATGCAAACCTAGATCTGCCTTTATTGCACATTTTATGGGCCATCACAATTTGGGTTCCATGGGAGCCCAGAATTTGGAGAAGACAAAATTACTTATCCAACCCTTTACAACATACTACAAGGAAACCAATTCCAAAATTTAGTTCAGCTAGGACAAAAAATGTAAGAGATATAGACCTGTAAACACAGCTTAAACGCAAAATTTGATGTGAAACAGACATCTTTTAAGGGCTATCAGAATTTGGGTTCCATGGGAGCCCAGGGGTTACAGGTACCAAAATTACTTAAGCAGCCCTTGCGATAATGCTATAAGGAAGCTAATGGCCAAATTTGGTTTTGCTAGGGTAAGAATTGTAAGAGATATAGACTTGTAAACACAGCTTACACGCAAAATTTGATGTGAAATGGGGCACATTTTATGGGCTATCGTAATTTGGGTTCCATGGGAGCCCATGGGTTACAGGAACCAAAATTGCTTAAGCAGCCCTTAATATAATGCTACAAGGAAGCCCATGAACAAATTTGGTTGTGGTAGGATAAGAAATGTAAGAGATATAGACTTGTAAACACAGCTTACACGCAAACCTTGATGTGGGACGCCGACGCCGACGCCAACGCCGACGCCGACCCCGGGGTGATTACATAAGCTCTTATTCTTCGAATAGTCGGGCTAAAAACACGGTGAAACTCATTGTTAGCTTGCCATGTCTTGTACCAGCAACTTCTCAGCTCGCTTGTAAGCGATTAACGATGTTTGTTGATACATGTTTTTGCAATAATCATAACAATAGTCATACTAACAATCCTATCAACACGCAAAATAATATTGTACATACTGTATACGTAATACTGTTAAAATAATATACGTAATACTGTTAAAATAATATACGTAATACTGTTAAAATAATATACGTAATACTGTTAAAATAATATACGTAATACTGTTAAAATAATATACGTAATACTGTTAAAATAATATACGTAATACTGTTAAAATAATATACGTAATACTGTTAAAATAATATACGTAATACTGTTAAAATAACAATCATGTGGACAATTAGAGCGCAGCAAAAGCAACGTTATCTCTACTTTTTCTATTTCCCAGTACACGGATTACGTCCCTTGGGCAGACAATGTCAACAAGTATCATTCTCCATGCCACAGAGTGCCAGTGGCGTTCCTGACGTGTGCATCTCTGTTAAAAGTAAATATGAAAAACTTACGGTGGAACTCATTGTTGGCTTGCCATGGCTTGTACTAACAACATCTTTGCTCACTTGATAAGCGATTAACGTTGAGTGTTGATACCGGTTTTCTGCAATAATCATAACAATGGCCATACTAACACTCAAAACAACATGCCTGATAATATTGTACATATTGTATACGTAATACTATTATAAATAATAATCATATGGACAATCAGAGCCGTACAAAAAAAAAGTTATCCGTATTTCATTTATTTCCCCGTACACGGATTACGTCCCTTGAACAGACAATGTCAATAATTATCATTCTCCATGACATAGAGTGCCATGACATGAAAAACTTACGGTTTAGCTCATTGTTGGCTTGCCATGGCTTGTACTAACAACATATGGGCTCACTTGATAAGCGATTAACGTTGTGTGTTGATACAGGTTTTCTGCAGTAATTATAACAATGGCCATACTAACAATCATAACAACATGCCTGATAATATTGTACATATTGTATACGTAACACTGTGATAAATAATAATCATATTGGCAATCAAAGCGGACAAAAGCAAAGTTATCACTATTTCTTTTATATCCCCGTACACGGATTACGTCCCTCGAACAGACAATGTCAACAAGTATCATTATCCATGCCATAGAGTGCCAGAGGCATTTCGAACGTGTGCATCTCTGTTGAAAGTACGTATACCATAAAAAAAACTTAACGGTGAAACTCATTGTTGGCTTGCCATGGCTTGTACTAGCAACTTCTGAGATCTCTTGTAAGCGATTAACGTTGCGTGTTGATACAGGTTTTTTGCAATAAGCATACACTGGTCATACTAACAATCCTAACAGCACGCCAGTTACTATTGTACATATAGTATACGTAATTCTGTTATCAATAATAATCATATGAACAATCAGAGAGCAGCAAAAGCACAGTTATCTCTATTTCTTCTATTTCCCCGTTCACGGATTACGTCCCTTGGACAGACAATGTCAACAAGTATCATTCTCCATGCCAAAGAGTGCCAGAGGCATTTCGAACGTGTGCATCTCTGTTGAAAGTACGTAACTATAAAAAAACTGACGGTGGAACTCATTGTTGGCTTGTCATGGCTTGTACTAGGAACTTCTGAACTCACTTGTAGGCGATTAACGTTGTGTGTTGATACACATATTTTGCAATAATCATAACAATGGTCATACTAACAATCCTAACAACACGCCATATAATATTGTACATACTGTATACGTAATACTGTTAAAAATAATAATAATATGGACAATCAGAGCGCAGCAAAAGCAACGTTATTTCTATTTCTTCTATCTCCCCGTACACGGATTACGTCCCTTGGACAGGCACTTGTCAACAAGTATCATTCATCCATGCCATAGAGTGCCATTGGCGTTCCTGACGTGTGCGTCTCTGTTAAAGGTACGTATACATATGAAAAACTTACGGTGGTACTCATTGTTGGCTTGCCATGGCTTGTACTAACAACATCTGGGCTCACTTGATAAGCGATTAACTTTGTGGTTTGATACAGGTTTTCTGCAATAATCATAACAATGGCCATACTAACAATCATAACATGCCAGATAATACTGTACATATTGTATACGTAACACTGTGATACATAATAATCATACTGACAATCAGAGCGGACAAAAGCAAAGTTATCTCTATTTCTTCCATTTCCCCGTACACGGATTACGTTCCTTGGACAGACAATGTCACCAAGCATCATTCTCCATACCACAGAGTGCCAGTGGCGTTCCTGATGTGTGCATAACTGTTGAAAGTACGTATACATAGGGAAAACTTACGGTGGAACTCAGTGTTGGCTTGACTAACGCGATTAACGTTGTGTGTTGATACAGTTTTTTTGCAATAATCATAACAATGGTCATACTAACAATCATGTGTTACAAATAATAATAATATGAACAATCAGAGCGCAGAAAAAGCAAAGTTATCTCTATTTCTTCTATTTCCCCGTACACGGATTACGTCCCTTCGACAGACAATGTCAACAAGTATCATTCTGCATGCCATAGAGTGCCAGAGGCATTTATGACGTGTGCATCCCTGTTGAAAGTACGTATACATATGAAAAACTGACGTTGGAACTCATTGTTGGCTTGCCAAGGTTTATACCAGCAACTTCTGAGCTCACTTGTAAGCGAATAAAGTTTTATGTTGATACAGGTGTTCTTCAATAATCATGACAATGGTCATACTAACAATCCGAACAACACGCCAGATAATATTGTACATACTGTATACTTAATACTGTTAAAAATAATAATCAAATGGACAATCAGAGCGCAGCAAAAGCAACGTTGTCTCTATTTCTTCTATTTCCCCGTACACGGATTACGTCCTTTGGACAGACAATGCCAACAAGTATCATTTATCATGCCACAGAGTGCCAGTGGTGTTCCTGACGTGTGCATCTCTGTTGAAAGTACGTATACAAATGAAAAACTTACGGTAGAACTCATTGCTGGCTTGCCATGGCTTGTACTAACAACATCTTGGCTTACTTGATAAGCGATTAACGTTGTGTGTTGATACAGGTTTTCTGCAATAATCATGACAATGGCCATACTAACAATCATAACAACATACCTGATAATATTGTACATATTGTATACGTAATACAGTTATAAATACTAATCATATGGACAATCAGAGCGCAGCAATAGCAAAGGTATCTCTATGTCATTTATTTCCACGTACACGGATTACGTCCCTTGAACAGACAATGTCAACAAGTATCATTCTCCATGCCATAGAGTTCCAGAGGCATTTTGAACGTGTGCATCTCTGTTGAAAGTACGTATACTATAAAACAAGAGCTGTCGGAGAACAGCGCAGCTCAACTATTCGATTGGTTTAGAGAATAATGAATTATATCGTATATACCATCAGAAAACAAGGCTAAAACAATGTGCGGGTGGGTTGGGGGATGGAGCTTGTATAGAAACTCGGGCTGATTTAAAATTATGTGATTTTTTTTATTATCTGTTTTCATCCACAATTGCTGTCATTTTAAAGAAATTTATGGTCGAAAGGCAACTCGGGGAGGGAGCTGATACCTGGCAATTTTTATTGTGGCCCCATTTAAAAAAATATATTGATATTTCATCTGTGTATCTGAATTAAATCTCGATTGTTTTATATGTAAATGATTGCGTTTAAGTAGAATTTGGTTCAGACAATGAATTTAGTTTTGATGAAAGGGTGAAGGAACTTAAACTGCCAAGGAAAATCACCCAGACCCTCTGCCAAGAAGAACTGATTACGAAGGAAGCATTGCAACTTGTAGAAATAAAATATCTTAAAGAAATGGGACTGCCGTTAGAGTGTGTGAAACTAATCATGAGTGCAATAAACAAGTGGAATACAAGTTGCGTTAGTGCTGACGGCAACGGTCACCAAGTGACGGACACCGAGCAACCTGAGGATGTGACAGTTACTAAAAATAATGCGGACTTACTTAACAGTGCAGGTAAGCACTTCGACAATTTATTTAACACACAATTACCAACACCGAACCATTCAGAGCAAGCCATTTCCGGCTATATGAACCCAAGAGCAATATTAACAATGCGGGCAAAATCCCAAAAGGCTGTATCTATCACGCATTTCTTAACCGAAAAATGTAAACGCCGACGACAGAGTAGACGGAAAAAAATCGTATTAAGAAGCGGCTCTAGTGACCCCGAGACCCTAGTCCTCAATACGGAAGAAGACCATCCCTACATAGGGATATACATAGAGGAATGGGGGGTGGTGGGGGCGGGCAGCCAACATGCGGCTATTGAACCACCTGCTGACTTCCGGTCTTCTAAAACGTGATAATGTAGAATTCTACTTGGCATATACGACCAAAATTTATGAATTTGCTGAGATGTACGAATGGAACAGTGTGCTGAACTTCGATTTATCGTACAGACAGCTTCAGGCAGAACACGGTTTTCAGTGGGGTACATTCTCGGCGCATATGGAATTACAAATTCTGATCCCCAAGCGCTCAAGGCAAAATTAACCGCCGAGCCAAACAACGACCGCACAACACACGCAAGAGGACTGTCGCATCTTTAAAGCCAAGGGGAACTGCCCTTTTGGTGCAAACTGCCGTTACCGCCACCCGAAACAACACAGCCTGAAAACGACGACATCCACACATGCCCCTCAAATTCAAGATGGCAATTCGACCTCTACATGACACAGATCAACAGCACTCAAATACAACGCATTGGAACGCTACATTCTGCTGGACTACAGTGATCGGGAATTTCTCTTAAATGAAATAAAAAACGGTTTTGATATAGTAGACACAAACAGTATTTTGAAACAGGTGGACGTAGCTCATTATCTATCTGCCACCTCCGAAAATATGCACGCGCGTACCGAAGCCCAGATAAAAACTGAACTGGAAAATGGACACTATAAAATCGTTGACCAAAAGCCACATATTGTATCTGCGCTAGGAGCGATCCCCAAGAAAGACTCATCAAAGATAAGATTAATACATGATTGTAGCCGTCCAGCGGGTTATGCGCTAAACGACTTTGCTGACACTATTTTAGATATCAATCAATTAAGGACGCAGTCGATTTAATCACGCAGAACTGTTACATAGGAAAAATTGACCTGTCCTCTGCGTATAGGAGTGTACAAATTCATAAATCAAACCACAAGGCAACCGAACTTAAATGGCGTTTAACAGGCGATAAACATTACACTTATATGGTCGATCAGCGATTACCGTTCGGTGCATCCCGCAGTCCAGAGATTTTTAACCGTATTACACAATCTGTTAGCGCAATTATGGCAAAAAAAGGATATAAAACTATCATTTGGCTATCTTGACGACTTTCTGATTATCGCAAGGACTTATGAGGAATGTCAACAGGCCATGAATGAGCTTCTTAAATTACTACGAGAACTGGGTCTCCAAATTAATTACAATAAACTAGTCGGTCCGAGCAAAGAAATTGTGTTCCTTGGCATTACGTTGAACTCAGTAGCAATGACAATAAGTATTCCGAAAGAAAAACTTTGCGAAATTCGAGGTATAATAGAGAAGTTTCTGAAGGCAAAACGTGTAACCAAACGTCAAATACAACGCTTAATAGGAAAACTGAATTAGATAACACAATGCATTTATGGTGGGCGGTTTCACATGAAGAAATTGATCGATCGCGCTAATACTCTCAAATCAGGTTTGCATCACACACACATTACACGGGATATGAAACTGGACCTCATGTGGTGGATTGGATTTATGGATTATTTCAATGGGACCATGCCAATGGTCGAAAGCCTGGCTTGCACGGCTCTTAGCATTGACGCCTGTAAAATAGCAGCTGGTGGATTTTACCATGGGGATATTGTATACACGCCACGGTCACAAGACATAGCATGCCTCCCTATTAACTATCTTGAAGTTTTAGCACTAGAACCGGCTGCCCTCAGGTGGGCGAGATTCTGGACTAACAAGAAAGAATTTGTTCATTGTGACAATATGACTGCCTGCGCAATAATTAATAAGGGTTCTAGTAAAAATCCCGTTGTGATGTCATCATTGCGCCGTGTGTTCTGGTTATCAGCTATATTTAATTTCCGCTTTTTAAGTGATAGTGTATCTTGGTTACACGAGCACGGAGGGCTGGATAGACTTATTAATAATATGGCTAACCCGGGCTATTAATTTATAATTACAGGCAGGCTGGAGGCTGATTTGGATAAAGACGTTGTATTTTATACAAGTTGTGCCTACTCGGAAAACACAAAGCGGACTTATAATACGCATAGGAAGTCATATATTGATTTCTGTCACAAATTTGGATATGCACCCGTGCCCGCGTCTTCAACTACTATATCTCGTTACGCAGCTTACCTGGCGAGATCCTTAAAATATAATTCAATTAAACAATATTTGAATATAGTTCGACTTTTTCACGAGGAGTGGGGTTTACCTAACCCATTACAGAATAACTTTACATTGTCATGCACTTTGAAGGGAATACGTAGGCATCTTGGAGACACTGTTACCCATAAGCGGCCAATAACGTCGGCTCTCTTGAGGCATATACTTCTTTCACATTTGAACATTTCGGCTTCCTTAGACGCTACAATTTGGGCCGTTTTCTTGACTATGTTTTATTGACTCCTACGTAAGAGCAATGTTATGGCGCCAAGGTTTAAAAAAGACAAACATTTACGTCGTAACGATATTATTTTCTACAATGGGGAGCAACGATTCACATTCGTTACAGAAAGGTTATACAGTTTCAATCTAGGACTTTTGACCTACCCCTGCCGCGGTTGCCAGCCAATGTGCTATGCCGAGTACAAGCTCTCGTTAACTGCCTGACACTGACACAGGGGAGCAGTTTAGACGGGCCGGCTTTCAATTATAAAATTAATGGCACTTTTAAACCTTTAACATGTGAACTGTTCATATCTCGAGTTCGGGAGTGCCTCATCCTTAGTGGCTGTGAACCTTCGCAGATAGCCAGTCATTCTTTCCGCAGGGGCGGTGCCACCTTTTGTTATGCAATTGGTTTGTCTGCAGATGCTATCAAACTTCTCGGTGACTGGCGGTCATCCTGTTACCATACTTATCTAACCAATGACGTCCAAACTCGTTTCAATACCATTCGCCATATGCAATTAGGCATAGTAGTGGTTTTTTCAGTAGTCAGCCCACCTGGGACGAGGCACCACCGTTTCTTTCATATACGTATACCTACCCTACTGTTTGAGGTTTGGGCGATACTTTGTATTGATGTTCACATGTATACATTATTATGTTGTGTAACATTACGTAATTGATTCATATATGCATATTGCCATGTATTAATTTACTTATATATTCTTACTGTGCGCATTTCGATTATGTTGTATTATCATGTACTTGTGGCGCGCTGCGCATTAGTTGTAGCTGTAGTTAGTTTAGTAATAAAGCTCTCAGTTTTCCCTTCACTCTTGGTTTTTGTTTGTTTAAATTAAAATATTAATATCCAAATAATGGAAGATAAAATGAAAACAAGTGTAAGGTGGGAGGGTGGTGGAGGTTGAGGGCAACATAGCTATATGTGTAAGAATTGACCAAAACAACACAGACATATGTAACAAGAGGTCAATGACCTTGAAGCTCTACTGATAGATGTTGATAGCATGATCAGCCATGGGAACCTGTGAAGTTTTATGGAAATAGTTTCAGAGAAGTAGTCGCCACAAGTTTTTCCTATTATCACTCTATTTAAAAAAAGATCGTCGCAGGCATCCATGTTTGACATATAATCAATACATTTTGTTTAGAACCAACTACATGTCATGCCAGTCATTTTAGTAAAGGTTCCAAATCAATACCACTTTTGTTGTTTGGTAAGTAGTTGCCACAAACGAGTATTTAAGCTGTGGCAGCCGTCTTGAATTTCCGGCCAACCTGATTTTTACTTAATGGACTAACTGGACATAAAAACCAACATTCCTGTAAAGTTTTATTAAAGTCATTTTGGTAAAGGCACCAAACCGGTTTTAGAGAAGTAGTTGCCACAAAATTGTATTTAATAAATCTATTTTAGACATGGTGGCCATCTTGAATTTTAGGCCAACCTGATTTTTACTTAGGACCAACTAGACATCAAGAGCAATATTCCTATATAACTAAATATTATGATTTATTATGCAACATTATAATCTCATTCCATTTTATTCTACTCTAAAGAATATAATTTTTTCCAGCTTATAAAAATGTCATAATGCTACCAACAATTTTAATTATAAAACTATATCCATTAAATCCCTTACAACATCAACCTTAGTATATCCTCTTTTTTTCTGCTCCAAATCACACTGTGGAACAGAAATGGAATTATCTGTATTCAGAAATTATAGCAGGTGTGTGTGACCGGTCAGGTTATGCAATTTCTCCTGAGAATTATGTTACTATCTCAGTAAATTTGCTCTCAGGTTATAGTTGGAAAATCAGAATTAAAATAAAATCTTAAAATCCTAAAATTTGTTTTCAGTCTTTTTCTGAGAGTCAAAATACAAAAGAGACTAAATCCTTACCCCTCTATAAATGTATAATGGACTGTCCTTTTAATTTGGACCACACAATTTGTAGTACAAAGGGGTGTTGCGATCAAATGAATGATGAGCACCAAGACAGTTAAACCCTGATCAGCCTGCAAGATGTCGTGCCAGTCATTTTGGTAAAGGTTCCAAATCAATATCACTTATGTTTTTTGAGAGAAGTAGTCACCACAAAATCGCATTTTTTAAATCTATTTTTAACCACTGTGACCATCTTGAATATTTGACCGACCTAAACTTTTGCTAGGATCAACTAGACATCAAGAGCAACATTTCTGTGAAGTTTCATGAAAATCCGTCAGGTAGTTTCAGAGGAGTAGTCACTACAAGCTTTTTTTACAGGAGTAGTCGCTACAATTTTTACTAAATAACTCTATGTAAACAATGATGGCCGCTGGCAGCCATGTTTAACGTCGAATCAAAACAATTTTCGGCAAAGACCAACATCATGTCATGCTGATCATTTTAGAAAAATCCCATATTAATATAACATAGAGTTTTCAAGTAGTAGTCGCTACAAACTTGTTTCTTAAAAAATCTACTTTTAGATTTGGCGGCCATTTTAGATTTCACATTAACATGCTTTTTTGCTAGGATCAACTACACTTTATGGGCAACATTTTTGTAAAGTTTCATGAAAATCCATTAAGTAGTTTCCGAGGAGTAGTCGCTACAAAAAAAGTTTAAGGACGGACAGACAGACGGACAGACGGACGGACGACTGACGCCGCACAACGGCATAAGCTCTGCTGATCTCTGATCAGTAGAGCTAAAAAACTAGAAATGTGTCCATAGTACACGTATGCCACGGTATAAGTTACTAGAACTATGAATTCGCAAAAAAAAATGATTTCAAAACATGGACCGTTTCGATCGAACTTGCCTTATTTTATAATTACACAGCTACACATCAAATATTAATTACAAACATTAACCCTTTCAAAAGTTATTGAGCGGAAACCAATTTGTTGCAGAAAATTAAGTCGAAAAAGGGCCACAACTCCTGCATAAAATGATCAACGTTGACCGAAATCGAACTTAACCTGTATTTTATAATTACACAGCTACACACCAACTATTTATTACAAACATGGACCCTTTCAAAAGTTATTGAGCGGATACCAATTCGGAAGGGACGGAAGGACCGACGGAAGGGACGGAATGAAGGGACGGATGTACAGAGGTAACATTTAATGCCCCTTTCGGCATTCTCGAATGCCGGGGGCACAACAAATATAGTTTTGATGGGGTGGAGTGGGGCAACATAGCTATATATGTGTAAGAATTGACCAAAACAACACAGAAATATGTAAAAACAACATATTAAATCGGGTTATGATTTGGGGTGTGGGGTGGGCTTAGGGGAGAGGCGGGGTTGGGTGGGGTTGATGAGGGCAACATATATGTGTAACAAGCTATGTAAGAATTGATCAAAACAACACAGAAATAGGTAATTACATTTTTAAAAAATATTCAAGTTTTAAGCCGGGGGCAGAGTGGGCTGGGGTGAGAGGGGGGGGGGGGGGGGGGGGGGGGGGGGGGTGAGAGGGGGGGGCAACATAGCTATGTGTAAGATTTGACAAAAACAACACAGAAATATGGGGGGAAAATCGAGTTTCGAGTGGGGGGAGGGAGGGGGGACGGGTGAGAGGCATGGGTTGGGGGAAGGGGGCAAGATATACGTAAGAATTGACCAAAACAACACAGAAATATGTAAATAAACAAGAGGCCCAATAGGGCCTGTGGACGCTCTACTGGCTAATATGGCTCTTATAATATCAATGAAGCGAGTGACTATCGTCTTAAAGATGCAAAACATAGCATTTTTAACTAAATCAAGAACCATAACTCTGCCATTACTGGTCCGATCTGGCTGGTTTTCGAAGTTGGCCATTAGAGATAATAAAAATTAAAAAAAATAAAATTAAAGGCCCTATCGTCTTAACGAGAAAAAGTTAACGGACAAACGGACGACGGACAACTCGTCATCCCATAAGCTCTGCTGGTCTTCAACCGGTAGAGCTAAAAAAATAAATTGACTGGGGGATGAGAGTCGGGGGTTGAGGGTGCGTGAGAGGTGGGGGTGAGGGAGGGCAACATATATTTGTAAGAAGCCATGTAAGAATTGACGAAATCAACACCGAAATATGTAAAGAAAAAAAATTCCAGTTTCGAGTTGGGGGTGCTTGGAGGGGAGGGGGTGGGAGGGGGTGGGAGGAGGCAACATAGCTATGTGTAAGAATTGACAAAAACAACAGACATATGTAAAACGAATATATATATATTTCAGTTTCCAGTGGGGGTTGGGGTGGAAGGGGAGGGAGGCCGGGGGGGGGGGGGGGGGATGGGACAATATGTGTAAGAATTCACTAATACAGAAATATGTTTAAAAAAATGAGTTTTGAGATTGGGGGTGGGGAGAGGGAAACATATGTGTAAGAAGCTATGTGTAAGAACTGACCAAAACAACACAGAAATATGTTTAAAAAAAAAAAAAATCTAGTGTCGAGTGGGGTGGGCGGGGTGTGTGGGATGGGGGGAGAGGAGGGTGGTAGGGCGGGAGGGGACAACAATGTGTGTAAGAAGCTATGTAGGAACTGACCAAAACAACACAGAAATATGTAAACAAAATAAAATAAAAATATTCCAGTTTCGAGTGGGAGTGTGTTGGGGGTGGTGGTGGGGGGGGGGGGGGGGTTGGAGGGGGCAACATATGTAAGAATTGACAAAAGCAACACAAAAATATGTATAAAAAAATGTTTCGAGTGGGGGGTGAGGTGGGGGGAGAGGCGGGGTGGGGGTGGAGTGGGACATAACATCAATAAGGCGAGTGACTATCGTCTTAAAGAGGTAAAATATAGCATTTCTAACTAAATCAAGAGCCATAACTCCGCCATTACTGGTCCTATCAGGCTGGTTTTCAAACTTGGAAAGTAGATATAATGAAAAATGTTTTAAAAGAAATGTAATAAAATAAAAAAAATAAAAAAAAGGTAAAAAATTAAAAAAAAAAAATTAAAAATAAAGAAATATAAAAATAATAAAACAAATAAAAAGTCAAAAAATCTGGTAAAGTTTGTAAAGATTACATTAAAAATGAAGGGCCTAACGCCTTAACAAGGCAAAATATGGCATATTTAACGAAATCAAGGGCCATAATTCCGCTGTTACAGGTCCGATCTGGCTGGTTTTCAAACTCGTTCGAGCTTTTTTTGATGTTAATAATCTGTTAAAGATTGGTAAAGACCAGATGAAAAATGAAGGACCTATCGTCTTAAAGATGCAAAATATAGCATTTTTAACTATAACTCCGCTGTTACTGGTTTAATCTGGTTGATTTCCGAAGTTTTCCGAGCCTTTATTGACACTAACAATCTGGTAACGTTTGGTAACGATCGGATGAAAAATGAACGCCCTATCGTCTTAACGAGGCAAACTACAGCATTTTTAACTAAATCAAGGGCCATGACTCGTTGGTCCTGGTCCGATCTGGCTGGTTTTCGAACTTGTCTGAGCTATCATTGACATTAACAATCTGGTAAAGTTTGGTAAAGATCGGATAAAAAATGAACGCCCTATCGTCTTAACGAGGCAAAATATATCATTTTTAACGAAATCAAATCGTCTTAACGTGACAAAAGTTAACGACGGCGGACAGACGGACGGACGACGGACGGACGACGGACAACTTGGCATCCCATAAGCTCTGCTGGCCTTCGACCAGTAGAGCTCAAAATTAAAAAAAAATTCAAGTGGGGGAAGGCGGGAGCAACATATATTTGAAAGAACTAGAAAAACACAGAAACATGTAAAACAAAAATGTGGAGGGGTGGGGGAGTGTGGAGGGAGCAGGGATGGAGGAGGGAGCCCATGCCCCAATATGGGTAAGTATGAATAAGATGCATAATGCTATAAGAAATCCCAAACCAAAATTATAGATATATACATGCTTACATGCAAACCGAGATCTGCCTTTAATGCACATTTTATGGGCCATCACCATTTGGGTTCCATGGGAGCCCAGAATTTGCAGGACACACTTACTTACCCAACCTTTTACAGCATACTATAAAGAATGCAATTCCCAAATTTAGTTCAGCTAGGACAAAAAATGTAAGAGATATAGACCTGTAAACACAGCTTACACGCAAAATTTGATGTGAAACAGACACATTTTAAGGGCTATCGGAATTTGGGTTCCATGGGAGCCCAGGGGTTACAGGAACCAAAATCACTTAAACAGCCCTTATGATAATGCTATAAGGAAGCTAATGGCCAAATTTGGCTGTGCTAAGATAAGAAATGTAAGAGATATAGACTAGTAAACACAGCTTACACGCAAAATTTGATTTGAAATGGGACACATTTTATGGGCTATCATGGGTTTCAAGTACCAAAATTGCTCATGCAGCCTTTAAGATAATGCTATAAGGAAGTCCC
The DNA here is from genome assembly GCA_037043455.1 of Cyrtodaria siliqua. Lineage (NCBI taxonomy): Eukaryota > Metazoa > Mollusca > Bivalvia > Adapedonta > Hiatellidae > Cyrtodaria > Cyrtodaria siliqua. The sequence continues at coordinate 46,975 of JAWPHD010012516.1, read as the reverse complement.
TGGCGATATTTGGTTGTGCTAGAATAAGATATGTAAGAGGTATAGACTTGTAAACACAGCTTACACGCAAACCTTGATATGGGACGCCGACGCCGGGGTGATTACATAAGCTCTCTTAATCTTCGAATAGTCGAACTAACAAAAATGATTTTGGTAAAATAAAAATATATATATTTAAACATGATGTGAAAAATAAAATAGTAACCATAAGGGTTTTCCACAGAACACTCTTAATTGTTAACGTTTCTGATAATAGGCACAACTCAGATTTGGATAATTGATAAGGAGGAACTGTATAAAGTTGCATGACCATAAGTCAATATTTTGCCAAGTTATGAGCCAAGTTAGGTTGCAGGTTAAAGTTTTATGAAAAGGGGCATAACTTTGTCAAAATGAAAGTTATAATTATTGGTCATGGGTAACAACACTCCTTCAGGTAAGATAAATATTCATTTTTAAGGTTTTGACCATTTTTAGTAATGGTGGTCATCTTGAATTTCATACTGACCTAATTTTAATTTTCTTTAATGCAATCTCATTGGAATTGTACTGTTAAACATTAAAGCAACCCAGGAGAAAAACTGATTAGGACTGCAGTTTTTACATTTACTTACAATTAACATGTCGCCAGTTGTCAATCATTTATCCATTTCGACCAATCAAACCAGAACGATACCTCCGACATACAACAGCACGTGTATAAGGCACGTGCAGCTACTTTATATAAACTATTGTCAATATAATCCGATATCAACAATAGGGCGGAGATATCTAAGTACTGGCGACATGTCAATTCATAAAATATCAGGATATATGCAAAAGTGTTTTGATTGTCAAATAGACATTAATACGCTGCAACAGATGTTCCCTGTTTCAATCACACACATAAACACACAAACAAGATGGACAGACAAAACACAACGCCATGCAATAATACATTCCTATGGCACATAAGAATGATCTAATGTTGAGGCAAAATATAGAATTTTTCAATAAAACAGGGGCCATATATAAACTCTGTTGTTTAATATCCCCGATATTGGTTATTTTTTTAAACTGTCTGAGTTTTCATTGATAAAGATCAATATAATACTACTGTTAACAGCAAAAGATTAATGGTCGACGACTATGGACAATAAGTAGGTCAATATGGAGCATGATGACTTATTAAAAGAATGTGTAGCTTAAATTGAATCTTTCAATGTGAAGTATGTTGAAGCAAACAGTGTTACAAAAACAGAGCATTCAAAACACATCCAGTCAGGTCAATGTGTTGAGATTCTCATTAAAGCTACCTTAAAAGCCTGAAAAACGGTTTTGATGTGTATATAGATATAAGAATAATTTGTTTGTACGTTTTTAAAATCAATAACTTCATGCCATCTGCCTCACCTATACCACAATTTACATTGATATAGTTTGTAAGAAAAGCTCCTAACCTCTGAGGCTTAGAATAAAATGCAGGAGGTATTTTTGCTATTTAAACCAGCTGGGTTCATTCGCCATCTAACGTCTGGTAGGGGAACCAATCGAGCACCATAAAAACATCTGTGGCTTCATCTAGAAAAGTCAATTAATAGACCTTAGTTACTTCTAGAACGAATATGTAGTTTAGTTAATATGCATAAATAAAAAGTTTGAATAGTGAAAATATATCAAATGTCTTAGGAACTGAAAAACTAAATGCATCAGACGCATAAACAATATTGTGACCAAGGCCATTAATAATTTTATAATGAACGTCATTGTCAAGATTTTCAGTAAACTTGCTTGAACAAAGTTCTGAAGTTGAGATGACTACCATTTGGTGCATAGTACATTAAAGAGGGTGTAAATGTTAATTTCATATTAAAATGAATTTAAAGTTCACTTCATCTAATGTCTACTGGCAGAGGTGTTTGTTCTCCGTCTCAATTCTGTGGATTTATCTACAAAATAAAACATATCTTTTTTAAAATAAACAGCTAATATTAATATGTTTTCTCAGTTGAGGGCAATTATAACTCCTGCACACCTCTACATGATGGTGATCAGATACATAAACGTTTGGAGAGACTAGTCTTTTTAGGTGTAAAAGAATAAGAGATGCATGAAACATTAACAGACTTTGTGATTTAAAAGTACAAAAGGTTCCACAACTCTATCAGAAATGTCAAAATCAAACACAGAAGATATATATATATATATATATACATCTACTTGCTGGTGATTATGTCCACAGTTCTGCTGGGCTATGATGTCTTGCTGTTTTTATGAGAATAGGACACACGTAAAAAAACATTACAAGATGTCGCAATTAAAATACATAAGGCGGAAATTGTTGAATTCCGACGATGACAGTATATATGCACACCTCTTTCTGCTGGTCATAATATCCACATAGATTTTCGATGGTAGGTCTAAGTTACAGTTGAATACGTAAAAAAACATTACACGATGTCGCAATTAAAATACATAAGGCGGAAATTGTTGAATTCCGACGATGACAGTATATATGCACACCTCTTTTTGCTGGTCATAATATCCACATAGATTTTCGATGGTAGGTCTAAGTTACAGTTGAATACGTAAAAAAACATTACAAGATGTCGCAATTAAAATACATAAGGCGGAAATTGTTGAATTCCGACGATGACAGTATATATGCACACCTCTTTTTGCTGGTCATAATATCCACATAGATTTTCGATGGTAGGTCTAAGTTACAGTTGAAGAAAAGGAAGAGAAGCCAGGAAAACATTAACGATGTCATTTTAATTACTAAAGGACAGACTGATGCACAGGCAAATCAGAGATGTCTCTGAATTTATCTTCCTTGCTGAGGTATGTTAATTTTCTGGGTAAAAGTATGAACAGAAAAGTAAAACAGAAGAACAAATAAACATTGTTTTTCTTGGGGAAAATGGTTTGTCGGGCATGCAAATGAATGTGTGGGTCGGGGTATATGCAGAGGGGTGTGGGGTTTGCAGGTCATCTAGATATGTATTTGTGCCATCACTCCAAGCATGCGACACAAAATCGGCCTTATTATATAAGAAGAAGAATATGACATTGATGACCTTGACCTTGAAGATACTAATAAATGAGAAAGTTTTATTTTTCTGAATAAGTTACTTTGAACTCCTTCCATGGATGCAAGATGGGCCTTACTATTGACATTTAAGAAGTGAATGGCCTTAAGAGCAAAACAGCAATTTGTGTAGATAGTTTCAGAAGTATTCACTAGAGCTGTAGGATTTGCGTCGCATGTTCATCGAATACTGCAGCGTCTGACATCGCGTGAATTATTACCATATAATTAGAGCCATTCTTTAATAGTTTAGAAGAGGGTGTGCTGTTATTGGAATCATTTTAACATCATTGTCAATTGGAGCAATATTAATGTTATTCAAAACCTTTATTCAAGTATAGCAACACAAAAATATGGACATGGGTGCTAGGTTCTGCATGTCATCCTGATGAGATGAGTAAATGTACCAAGTTATTTTGAAATCTTTTTATAGATACAAGAGTTCTGGAGCGGGTACAAAATGGACCTTATATAGACATACAGTAAGTGAACATCCTTCAGAGTGACTCTGACCTTAAAGATATTGACATGAGAGTTGGGTTCTGCACATTGTCTTGATCAGATCAGTAAATATGTGAACATATTTTGAAATCCAACCATGCATGCAAGAGTTCTTACGTGTTCTCTTGAAAAGGAGGTCCTGACAATAGGCATAAAAGAAGTGTATGACCTCCAGAGTGACCTTGACCATGACGATACTGACATGGGGTTGGAAATGGCACATTGTCTTGATGAGTAATTCTACCTTATTCTGAAATCCTTCCATGGATGCAAGAGTTCTGGAGCAGGCATGAAACGGGCCTCACTATGGACATATAAGAAGTGAATAGCCTTCAAAGTGACCTTGACCTTGAAGATATTGACATGGGGTTGGACTTGCCACATTGTCTTGATGAGTAAATTTACTACCTTATTCCGATATCCTTCCTTGCATGCAAGAGTTCTTAAGTGGGCACGAATTGAATTGAATGTTGTTTAACAGCTCATCAACACAGTATAGGTTATTTAGAGCCGCCCCGAGAGAGGGGAAGGATAAATAGGAATCCGGGAACCATGCCCTACTCTTATCAAATAGATTCCTATGGTTCTTTAACATGCTCGGATGATAGACCGATACACGGGACCCCCCTGTTTACGTAGGAGGAGGAGGCTAAGGGAACGTGTCTTGCCCAAGAACATCGACGAAACTCAGTGGCACCATGAAGGATTGAACCCGGGGTCTCCGGATACAAATCCGCCGTGCTACCGACACCGCCACGCCAGCACTCTGAGTGTGGACGAAACAGGCTTTACTACAGACACATATGAGAAGTGAATGGCCTGCAGAGTGACCTTGACATGGAAGATATTGACAATGGTGTTCGGTTAGGCACACAATATCTTGATGAGATGAGTAAATGTGCCTAGTTGTTTTGAAATTACTTCATGCATGCAAGAGTTATGAAATGAACATAAACTTGGCCTTACTATAGACAAATATGGAGAGTGAAATAAAATTGGCCTTACTATAGGCATATATGAATTTGCTAACCTGCAGAGTGACCTCCACCTTAAAGATACTGACAATGGCGTTCAGTTAGGTACATGGTGTCTTGATGAGATGACTAAATGTGCCTAGTTATTTTGAAATACATTCATGCACGCAGGAGTTATTAAAAGGATAAGAAATGGGACAGACGGAAGGATGGACATTCACATATCAGGCATATCGGAAGTGAATAGCCTTCAAAGTGACCTTGACCTTGAAGATACTGCCATGGGTGTTGGGCTCTGCACAGTCTTGATGAGATGAGCAATCCCTCCATTCTTGAAGTACTATTAGAGTAGGCGAGAAATGGGCCTTACAATAGACATATAAGAAGTGAATGACCATCAGAAAACTTACAATCATTTCTAGATAGCAAAACAGCAATTTGTGGAGATTGTGTGGTAATTATTCACTAGATCTGTAGGACCGGAATCACATGTTCGTGGAATACTGTAGCGTCTCATATCGCATGAATTATTACTATATAATTCGAGACATTCTTTGATAGTTTATAAGAGGGTATGCTGTTATTGTAATCTATTTAATATTGTCAATTGGAGCAATATTATGTTATTCAAAACTAAGAATGTGTCCATGGGACACGGTTGTCCTCATTGAAAACAGTCAACGAAAAATGTAAAATTTAAATTGAATTGAATGTTGTTTAACGGCTCATCAACACAGTATAGGTTATTTAGAGCCGCCCCAGAGAGAGGGGAAGGATACATAGGAATCCGGGTACCGTGCCCTACTCTTATTATCAGATTCCTATGGTTCTTTAACGTGCTCAGAGGATAGACCGATACACGGGACCGCCCGGTTTACCTACCCATCTGACGGACGAGGCTAAGGGGAAGTGTCTTGCGCAAGAACACACTGATGAAACTCAGTAGCACCACGCAGGATTGAACCCGGTGCCTTCGGTAACAAATCCGCCGCGCTACCAACTGCGCCACAAAAACAAGGGCAACAATTCCAGTAATACAAGGTCGATATTGACGCAGAATATATAAGCATATCTTGAAATCATAGCATCCTGTAAAGTTTTGAAACAATCAGTTGAGAAATGTGGGAGGAGGTGAGAAGTGTGGGAGGAGACAGAAACACAAGCTGTTTGGGACGGACACTCGTACATACGTCTGAACGGCCAGATGGCCAGACATAGCTGAATTCATATATGCTCCATAACCATTCTGTGATGGGGCATAACAATTATTCAAGTCAAGGAGCAACATAAAAAATACTGTTCAACATAATTTACAATATTACGAAAGAAAACACAGCTTTTTTTAGTAGAAAAGAAGATAATAATGCTGTTTTTAAAATACTGACATGGGTGTTAGGTTCTGCATATCGTCCTGTTGAGATCAGTAAATGTGTCAAGTTATTTACTCAATGCAGGCAAGTGCTGTAAAACGGACACAAAATGGCCCGGCCTTACTATAGGCATATAAGAAAAGAATGGCCTTCAGAGTGACCTCGGTTTTAAAGATACTGTTGTTGAATTGTTGAATTGGATTTTATAGTCGCACCAACAGCTAAGGTCATATGGCGACTTTCCAGCTTCCATTGGTGGAGGAAGACCCCAGGTGCCCCTCCGGGCAATTTTCGTGCACGGGCGGGCACCTGGGTAGAACCACCGACGTTCCGCAAGCCAGCTGGATAGCTTCCTCACATAAAGATTCCTAGACCCCTGAGGGATCGAACCTACAGCGGTGAGGGGCAAGTGATTTCAAGTCAGAGACGTTAACCACTCGGCCACGGACGCCCCGTTTAAAGATACTGACATGAGTGTTGGGTTCTGCACATTGACTTCATCAGAGCAGTAAATATGCCAAAATATGTTTACATCCGTCTATGCATACAAGAGTAATAATGAAAAGGACAAGAAATGGGCCTTACTATAGGCATATTAGAAGTGAAGACTTTAGTGACCTTGACCTTGACGATTACATCTGTCTATGCATTCAAGAGTAATAAAGAAGACAAGAAATGGGCCTTACTATAGGCATATCAGAAGTGAAGAGACTTAACAGACCTTGACCTTGAAGTTACAGACATGGGTGTCAAATTCTACACATTGTGTTGATGAGATTAATAAATGTGCCTATATATTTTGCAATTCCTCCATGCATGTAAGAGTTATTAAGTGGTCATGCAATGGACCTTATTATAGGCATAAAAGAAGTGAATGGTCTTCAGAGTGACCTTGAATTTGAAGATACTGACATGAGTGTTGGGTTCTGCACATTGTCTGGATGAGATGAGTAAATGTGCAAAATTATTTTAAAATTCCTCAATGCATGCAATACTTATTAAGTAGACATGATATGCACCTTACAATAGACATATAAGAAGTGAATACCTTCAGGGTGATTTTGTCTTTGCAGATAACAACATTGGTTTGGATTTGGCACATTGTCTTGATGAGATAAGAAAATATGCCATGTCATTTTGAAATCCCTCAATATATGCAAGAATTATGACGAGGAGACAAAATCAGAAGTGAATGGCCTTCAGAGGGACCTTGACCTTGAAGATACTAACATGAGATGAATAAATGTGCATAGGTATTTTGAAATCCCTTCATGCATGCACAAGTTGTGAATAGGGAAAATAAATGGCCTTCAGAGTGACCTCCACCTGGTAAGATACTGACAATAACGTTCAGTTAGGCACATGATATCTTGATGAGATGAGTAAATGTGCCAAGTTATTTCAAAATACTTCTATGGATACAAGAGTTCTGGAGTGGGCCTCAAAATGGGCCTTACTATAGATGAATAAATGTGCCTAGTTATTCTGCAATCCTCCATGCATGCAATGACTACTATAGGCATAAAAGAAGTGAATGACCTTCAGAAAGACCTTGACCTTGAAGATAATGACATTTAATGATTGGGTTGGATTTGGCTCATTGTTTTGATGAGATGAGTAAATGTGCTACGCTATTCTGAAATCCTTCCATGGATGCAAAAATTCTGGAGCGGGTACGAAACTGAGGCTTACTATTGACATATAAGATATAGACTGAACGTACAATAATGTCTCGATAGCAAAAACAGCAATGTTTTCAGATTGTTTCGCGGAATACTGCAGCATCTGACATCGAGTTAATTATTATTATTATATATTCAAGATATTGTTATTTAGTGTATAAGAGGGTATGCTGTTATTGAAAGATAATGACAATGGTGTTCGGTTAGGTAATTAGTGAATGGCCTTCAGAATGACCTTGACCTTGAAGATACTGACATGGTTGTCAAGTAAGTTTTGCTCATCATCTTGATGAGAGGAATAAATGTGCATAGTTATCCCTTCATGCATGCAAGAGTTATGAAGTGGACAGGAAATTGGCCTTACTATAGACATTTAAGAGGTGAATGGCCTTCAGCTGTTCAAAGTGACCTTGACCTTGAATATATGGACATGGGTGTTCGGCTCGGACAGTCTTGATGAGATGAGCAATCCTTCCATGCATGAAGTACTATTAAAGCGGACGAGAAAAGGGCCTTACTATAGACATAAAAGAAGTGAATGACCTTCAGACAATAATGTCTCGATAGCAAAAAAGCAATTTGTGTAGAGTGTGTGGTAATTATTCACTATTCACTGAGTCACATGTTCGCGGAATATTGCAGCATCTGACATCACGTGAATTATTACTATATGTAATTAGAGCCATTGTTTTATAGTTTAAGAGGGTAAGCTGTTATTGGAATCATTTTACCACCGTCAATCGGAGAAATTATTAATGTTAATCAAAACTTAAAATGTGTCCATGCCCCAATGAAAACAATCAGTGGAAAACAAAACATAACATTTAAAGAAAAAAGGGTTCATAATTCTGGTAATACAAGCTCGATGTTGACGCTGAATCGATATGCACATCTTGACATCATAGGTAAGCATCCTGTAAAGATTCAAAACAATTGGTTGAAATGTATGAGAGGAGATAGGCACACAAAGTTGTCAAGACGGACAGACGGCTGGACATGACATTCGGTGGTGGAGGTATAAAACTAATATACAAATCTATCAACACAAAAACAAATGACGGATTTACAATATAACTAAAGAAAACACAGCTTTTTTCAATTAATCAGAAGAGCTGTTGTTTTTAAAATACTGACATGGTGTTGGGTTACGCATATCGTCCTGATGAGGAGGATAATTATGTGCCATATTACTTTCAAATCCCTCCATGCAAGCAAGTGTTGTAAATTGGACACAAAATGGGACTATATGCTTACAATAAGAAGAGGGGTAGGATTTGGCACATTGTCTGGATAAGATAAGTAAATGTGCCCAGATATTTTGAAATAGGTTCTATGGATGCAAGAGTTCGGGCATAAAAAGGCCTTACTATAGACATATAAGAAGTGAATGGTCTTCAGAATGACGTTGACCTTTAAGATACGGACATGGGGTTGGATTTGGCACTTGACGAGATGAGTAAATGTGCGTCCTTATTCCGAAATTTTCCATGGATGCAAGAGTTCTGGAGCAGCATGAAAAGGGCTATACTATAGGCATATAAGAGGTGAATGACCTTCAGATTGACCTTGACCTTGAAGATACTGACATGGGTGGCTGGCTCTGCACAGTCTTGATAAGATCAGCAATCCCTCCATGCATGAAGTACTATTAGAGAGGATGAAATTAACTGAATGTTGTTTAACGGTTCATCAACACAGTATAGTTATTTAGAGCCGCCCCAGAGAGAGGGGAAGGATACATAGGAATCCGGGAACCGTGTCCTACTCTCATTATCAAATAGATTCCTATGGTTCTTTAACGTGCTCGGAGAATATACCGATACACGGGACCGCCCGGTTTACGTCCCCATCCGACGGACGAGGCTAAGGGAAAGTGTCTTGCCCAAGAACACACCGACGAAACTCAGTGGCACCACGCAGGATTGAACACGGGGCCTCCAGTTACAAATCCGCCGCGCTACCGATTGCGCCATGCCAGCCCCTTAGAGCGGATGATAAATGGGGCTTACTATAGACATATCAGAAGTGATTAGAATTCAGAGTAACCTTGACTTTGAAGATACGGACATGTGTGTTGGGCTCTGCACAGTCTTGATGAGATGAGCAATCCTTCCATGCATAAGTACTATTAGAGTGGACAAGAAATGGGCCTTACTATAAACATATCAGAAGTGAATGGCTTCAGAGTGACCTTGACCTTGAAGATACTGGCATGGGTGTTAGGCTCTGCACACTCTTGATGAGATGATCAATCGGTCCATGCAAGTACTATTAGAGCAGACAAGAAATGGGCCTTACTATAGACATAAGAAGTGAATGACCTTCAGACAATATGTCTTGATAGCAAGAGCAATTTGTGAAGATTGTGTGGTAATTATTCACTAGATCTGTAGGACCGGAGTCATATGTTTGCGGAACACTGCAGCGTCTGACATCACGTGAATTATTACTTCAGGCATATAAGAAGTGAATGACCTTCACAATGAATCAAAGATTTTACACATAAAAAGTCACAGAAGGATACCTCATCGAGAACGGATGGAGGTCATTTCTCTATCCAAGAGCTGCTGGGAGCATGATGTATTTAAACAGTTTGTCAATCTAATACAAAATGTAACTAGAATCACTGGTGTAAAAGAAGGTCAAGTTTAATCATGTTATCATGTAGAAGTTACATAGATGTATCTGTGGAGCGTAAGAGTGATTTAAAACAGACCTAACGAGAAACCTTAACAGAGGTGTGAGGTACACAAACGGTTGGTTGGTTGGTTGAATGGTGTTTTAAGTCATTTTCAGCACAATTTAGGACCTTGAGAGGGCAGTTGTAAAAGTTGACCCGACTACAAATCAGCAATCCTATTACTTACTGGTCCTTTGGGATCAAATCTGTGTGTCTTTAAGGTAGAATACTGCTGAAGGCAATGCTAGTGGCCAGAAGAGGTGTTTGAACCTTATATCCTAAACAGAGACAATAAAACCTAATCTGCTACTTATCTCTCTTGTTTGTGTTTGTTGCTTCCAAGGGACCCTTTTTTCATATTTATTTCATATTTATTTAAATGCCAATCCACTATCATGGTGCAGGCATAATATATTGTATTATCTGCTTATGTTACACAAGTTTAGTTAGAACAATAATATGCTCGGGCAGTGCATGCTCCCGTAAAACAGATTCCAACCCAACCCCTATCCCCACCCCAATATTTTACATGTTAATGATGGATATAAACTCAATCTAACGCTACCATATCAAGGACCCTTTAAATCTTATTAAACAATAACTATTTTTAAATCATGTAACTTAAAAATAAATTTAATCTGATTTAATTGGGTTTTAAAGCGCACCAACACATGAAAGGTTATATGGTGCCTAACAGGAATGAATATGCCAGGATCATCCTCCATTTACATCATGATGAAGACCTTTAATGAGCATGAACAAACAAATGATAAAATGATAAAATGAATTTGGGGGGTTCTACCCCTCTGCCTACCCCTCTAACGGGATATGCAGTGGCCCTATTCTTTGCTCGGGTACCACACATAATTTACATTTTGAAAACCATTTTCACCATTTTTTATAAATTTTGAACGCGTGTAGTTTCCATGCTTAGTAAAAAAAAAAAAAAAAATCTAGTTTATAATCTACCCATAATTTCATAACCAGTCTAAATACCCATAATTTCATAACCATAATTTCATTATGTATAAAATCGTCTTGTGCTTCTTTATAGAAAAGCAGCATTTTGTGTATTGATATATTTAACAAACACTAAATATTGCTAAATTTAACTTACAATTTTACTTCTAAGAAAACAAGAGGCACTGCCTGTCAGTACAGACGCTCGGCTTTCAAGGCCTTGTCTATTTATTGGGAAACTATGTTTAAGTGCATACTTCTGCTTAATTGCAAGACAGAATTATGGCACTCATCTGTATGATGAGTTCTGAGTTCTGACAGTGAGTACATGTGATGTCTTACTGAATTATTTTGGGGAGATTCTGAGATAGGACGAAAACATTTTTTTTTAAAAAGACTATAATTATAAAGATGACAAACCTTAAATACAAAACTTGAACCAATTTTTTCTAAGTATAAAAAAGGTCAATAATTTGTTATAGAACCTGATTTTATGTCTGGAAATATTTATAAGGAAGCCCATAACCAGATTTGGTTGAGCTAGGACAAGGAATGTAAGAGGGCCCATAACCAGATTTGGTTGAGCTAGGACAAGGAATGTAAGAGGTAGGACTATAAACACAGTCCACATGCAAAACTTGAGGTTTAAAAGTGACGCCGATGCCGCAGTCATTACATAAGCTCTCTTATTCGTTGAATAGTCGAGCTAAAGATGTATTGCTAAGCAAAATGTACAAAATTGAGAAGAAACAAAATAGCATTTTCGTGTATTTATAAAAAGTAATGCTTCTATCATGTTTATTCGAATCATTTAAACATTGTCTATTAATGCTATATAAATGCAGATCAAAATCTGTGTTCTAGTCTAGCAACAATAAACATCAATATGGCTCAACTGAACTTACAATAGCAATCTTTGTAATTAATAGAAGTATGATATATTATTGGAATCATTTTAACCCTTAACCCCCTAAGCATGACTATAATAGCCTTTGGGTAAATTGTAAACCCAGATCAGTCTGTAACTCGCCGGCTTGCCTCCCTTTGTCATATAAAGGGAATGGTCTTAATTTCAAAAAAAGAACAGTCCAATATATATGTAGCGGGTAAAGGGCTAACATGTTCAATCAATACAGTATAAATGTAATTTAAGTCTAGGAACAACACACATATTGCTAGACAGAATTTACAAAACTGACTAGAAAATTGAATTTTACAAAACTGACTTTAGAAAAACAACATCCTTTTATATTAATAAATTATAAGAAGCTTTACTGTTACTGGAAACATTTTAGAATTGTCATGCACATATAAAAAATTAATGCCATTATTGGAATCATTTTAAAATATGTCAGTAAATGTTATATAAGTGTAGTCCACATTGTTTGGTCTAGTCTTGCAACAATGAAAATACATATTTCCTAGACTGAATTTACAATAAATATGTCTTTACAGCAAAACAGCAATTTGTGTACATTGTTTTTGGTAAATAATTCACTAGATTTGTAAGACCCGAGTCACAGATACGTGGAACACTGCAGAACTGACATCGATTGAATTATTACCTATAATTTTAGCCATAGGACATGGATGCCCACGCCATAGCTCCACATTTTAATAAGGCTATTGCCTTTCTTTCATTAATTGGATACCTGGCAACGACATTATGCACATATACAATTTTACCAAGTTTAGAGAAGATTTGATAACAATTATCAAAGTTAAGTCCGGACAACATTTACGATACGGACACACTGACTGACGCAAGAATAGATGGACGGACAGGTGTAATACTATATGCCCTTATACAATTCTTCGAATAGCAGGGGAGTAAAAAGTTATGCTATTATTAGAATAATTTTAACATTTTAAATTGATGCAATATCTATGTTATTCAAAACCGTTATTCTAGTACAGCAATAACACAAATAAATATTGTAAGACAGAGCTTACAACCTACGAATACAGCATTTTTTTTTTCATTTGCTGATTGAACAGAATTGGGTTTTAAGGAGCACCAATACACAAAAGGTTATATGGCGCCAGGCTATTCCTCCATTTACATCAAGATGAAACACGAAGAATGGACCTAGAACTTTCTTATCTGGAGATCTGCAGAGTTGCTGCGAATTCTGTACTAGAATGGAAGATAAGCTGATATTAGAATCATTTTAAAATTCTCAAATGATGTAATAAGAATGCAACATATTTAAGTCTAGCAACAATACAAATATTACTAGACATAAAACAGCATTTGCCTGTATTTATAAGAAGTTATGCTATTATTAGAATCACTTTAACATTGTCAATTGTTGCAATAAGAATGCAATTCAACATCTTTATTCAAGTCTAGCAGCAACACAAATAAATATTACTTGACAGAGTTTACAATATTAACTGAAGAAAACTGCATTTTGTTTCCTTTCCATATAAAAATTAATGCCATTATTGGAATCTTTCTAACATGTGTCAATAAGAGTTATATAAGTGTATTCCACATTGTTTGTTCTAGTCTTGCAACAATGAAAATACATATTTTCTAGACTGAACTTACAATAAATATGTCTTTATAGCAAAACAGCAATTTGTGTAGATTGTTTGGTAAATATTTCACTAGATCTGTAGAACCCGAGTCACAGGTTCGTGAATACTGCAGTGTCTGACATCGCATGAATTATTACATATAATTTAAGCCATAGGCATGGATGCCCCCCGCTATTGCTTCACATTTTAATAAGGCTATTACCTTTCTAACATTAATTGGATACCTGGCCAAGACATTGTGCCCATATACAATTTAACCAAGTTTAGAGAAGATTGGTTAACCATTATCAAAGTTAAGTCCCGACTGCATTTACGATACAGACATACTGACGCAAAAACAGATGGGCGGACGGGTGTAACACTATATGCCCTTATGCTTTTATTAGAATCATTTTAACATTTTTAATTGATGCAATATGAATGTTATTCAAAACCTTTATTCAACTCTAGCAACAACACGAATAAATATTGCCAGACAGAATGTACAATACTTACAAAAGACAGTATTGTATTTATAAGAAATTTAAGTTCTATCGAAATCATTTTAACATGTGTCACGACAGAAATTACAACAAAACGGGAAAAAACACAGCATTTTATTTCAACTTATCATAAGATATGCTGACATTAGAATCATTTTAACATTGTCAGTTAATGCAATAAGAATGCAGTTCAACATAGTTTAGTCTAGCAACACCAATAAATATTACTAAACATAACTTTTACTAGACATAAAACAGCATTTGATTGTATTTATAAGAAGTTATGCTATCATTAGACTTCTTTTAACATTGTCAATTGTTGCAATATGAATGCAGTTCAAAATCTTATTCAAGTCTAGTAACAACATAAATAAATATTATTCGACAGAATTGACAATACTGATGTAAGAAACTGCATTTTTTAATTTTATATAAATAGAAATACATTTATTGAAATCATTTTAACACGTGTCAATTGGGATAAATCAGGGCTAAATCTCAGTGATGTCTTATATTGTGTAAACCACTCAAGATGATGTCCGACATTATATACCTGTACTTTTGTATAGGTACCGTGTAACTGTTTGTCCGAAATCATAACGACCGTTTCAATTTATTTAGAACTTACTATCATCGAGACTAAGCCCTATAAATATTATATGAATGTAGTCCACATTGTTCTAGTGTGGCAACAATGGAAATACATAATTCTTAGATTTACAGTATGGCTTTATGAAACAAAGGCAACTTGTGTAGTGGTTGGTAAATAATTCACTAGATCTGTAAGACCCGAGTCACAGGTATGCGGAACACTGCAGCGTCTGACATCACATGAATTATTACCTATAATTTGAGCCATTGTTTTTAGTTTATAAAAAGTCACGCTGTTAGTAAAATCATTTTTATAGTTTCAATTTATGCAATATAAATGTTATTCAAAATCTATATTCAAGTCTAGCAACAATACAAATAAATATTGCTAGACAGAAATTACAACATAACTGAAGAAAACAGCATTTTTTTGTTGCAATTTACATGAGATATACTGATATTAGAATCATTAATTGATGCAATATGAATGCAATTCAACATATTTAAGTCTATCAAAAACAAAGATAAATATTACTAAACCTAATGGGCACAGTTGTTCAAAGATTGCTTAGTTTAATCCTTGGTTAGTGTAAACTTTCAAAATACAGTTTTTCACAAAAATATGTTTTGTACTATTAAACGTTTTTAAATTGCATTTCTTCTGAACATAATGCTTTCAAATGCTCAATTTCTGGTAGAAATATTCGTTAATCAGAAATTCAGAGAGATTTGAAATTTTGACAACGCTCAGTTAATTTAACCCTTCTTTGAACAGTTGGGCCAATATAGCATTTGATTGTATTTAAAAGACGTTATGCTATTATTGGATTATTTTAACATTGTCAATTGTTGCAATAAGAATCCAATTCAACATCTTTATTCAAGTCTAGCAACAACACAAAATAAATATTTGACGAATTTACAATACTGACTGAAGAAAACTGCATTTTGTTTCCTTTCCGTATACATATTAATACCATTATTGGAAACATTTTAACATGTGTCAATAAATGTTATATAAAGTAGTCCACATTGTTTGTTCTAGTCTTGAAATAATGGAAATGCATATTTCCTAGACTGAACTTACAATATGTCTTTATACCAAAACAGCAATTTGTGTAGATTGTTTGGTAAATAATTCATTAGATCTGTAAGACCCGAGTCACAGTTTCGCGAATACTGCAGTGTCTGACATCGAATGAATTATTACCTATAATTTGAGCAATAGGACATGATGCCCCCGCTATCCCGCTATTGCTACACATTTTAATAAGTCTATTGCCTTTCTGACATTAATTGGATACCTGGCCAAGACATTGTGCCCATATACAATTTTACCAAGTTTAGAGAAGATTGGGTAACAATTATCAAAGTTAAGTCCGGACAACATTTACGATATGGACACACTGACTGACACAAGAATATATGGACGGACAGTGGTAATACTATATGCCCAAACACAATTCTTCGAATAGCAGGGGCGTAAAAAGTTATGCTATTATTAGAATAATTTTAACATTTTAAATTGAGGCAATATCTATGTTATTTATAACTTCTATTCTATTCCAGCAATAACACAAATAAATATTGCAAGACAGAATTTACAACATACCAAAACAGATTTTTTTTTAATTTATAAGAAGATTTACTGATTGAATTGAATTGGGTTTTAAGGAGCACCAACACACGAAAGGTTATTATGGTGCCAGGCTCTTCCTCCATTTACATCAAGATAAAACATGGAGAATGGACCTAGAACTTTCTTATCTGCAGATCTGCAGAATTGCTGCAAATTCTATAGTAGAATGGAAGATATGCTGATTGGAATCATTTTAACATTCTCAACTGATGTAATAAGAATGTAATTCAACATATTTAAGTCTAGCAACAACACAAAAATCACTAGACATAAAACAGCATTTGCCTGTATTTATAAGAAGTTATGCTATTATTAGAATCACTTTAACGTTGACAATTGTTGCAATAGGAATGCAATTTAACATTTTTATTCAAGTCTAGCAACAACACAAATAAATGTTATTTGACAGAATTTACAATACTGACTGAAGAAAACTGCATTTTGTTTTCTTTCCATACACATATTGGATACAAATACATATTTCCTAGACTGAACTTACAATATGTCTTTATAGCAAAAAAGCAATTTATGTACATTGTTTGGTTAATAATTCACTAGATCTGTAAGACATGAGTCAGAGGATCTCGACTACTGCAGTGTCTGACATCGTATTAATTATTACCTATAATTTGAGCCATAGGACATGGATGACCCCGCTATTGCTTCACTTTTAATAAGGCTATTGCCTTTCTGACATTAATTGGATACCTGGCCAAGACATTGGGCCCTTATACAATTTGACCAAGTTTAGAGAAGATTGGGTAACAATTATCAAAGTCAAGTCCGAACAACATTTACGATACAGACACACTGACTGACACACTATGGATGGACAGGGGTAATACTATATGCCCTTACACAATTCTTCGAACAGCAGGGGCGTAAAAAGTTATGCTATTATTAGAATAATTTTAAATTGAAGCAATATCTATGTTAATCAAAACCTTTATTCTAGTCCAGTAATAACACAAATAAATGTTGCAAGACAGAATTTTCGATACTTACTTCTTAAAAATTATTATTATGAATGAAGTCTAAATTGTTTGTTCTAGTCTTGCAACAATGGAAATACATATTTCCTAGAATTAACGTACAATAATGTCTTTAAAGCAAAACAGCAACTTGTGTAGATTGTTTGGTAACAATTCACTAGAACTGTAAGACTTGAGTCACAGGTTCGCAAAATACTGCAGCGTCTGACATCGCATGAATTATTACCTATAATCTGATCCATTGTTTTTAGTTTATAAAAAGTCATGCTGTTATTAAAATCAGTTTAACAGTTTCAATTTATGCAATATAAATGTTATTCAACATCTTTATTCAACTCTAGCAACAATACAAATAAATTTTGCTAGACAGAAATTACAACATAACTGAAGAAAACAGCATTTTTTGTTACAATTTATATAAGATATGCTGATAATAGGATCATTTTAACATTGTGAATTGATGCAATATGAATGCAACTCAACATATTTAAATCTATCAACAACACAAATAAATATTACTAGAAATAAAATATCATTTGATTGTATTTAAAAGAAGTTATGCTATTATTAGAATTATTTTAACATTGTGAATATTGTTGCAATAAGAATGCAATTCAACATTTGTATTCAAGTTTAGCAACAACACAAATATTACAGTATTGACTGAAGAAAACAGCATTTTGTTTTCATTTTATATAAAAAATAATTCCATTATTGGAATCATTTTAACATGTGTCAATAAATGCTATCATAGGAATGTAGTCTGTTCTAGACTTGCAAGAATGAAAATACATATTTCCTAGACTGAACTTAAAACAAATATGTCTTTATAGCAAAACAGCAATTTGTGCAGATTGTTTGTAAATAATTCACTAGATCTGTAAGACCCTAGTCACAGGTTCGTGGAATACTGCAACGTCTGACATCATGTGAATTATTACCTATAATTTCAGCCATTGTTTGATAATTTAGACAGTGTATGCTGATAACTAAATAATTTTACTACTGAATATGAGCACCATTGCTACCACTGAGTAATAAATCTGTATTCAAATCTAACAATGACACATAAATATGCTGAAATATAAAATTTACAATACTGTGGTAAGAAAACAGCATTTCTTTGTATATATAAATATAAGTGTTGCCCATTAATGAAATCATTTTAACATTTTCAATGAATGCAAGAAGAATGCTATTCAAAATCCTTACACTAGTCTAGCAATGCAAGGTGTATTGCTTTGAAATGAGTATAATATTGAGATAAGATAATATCTGTATTTATAAGATTTTATGTTTTATTGGAACATTTTAACATTGTCAACTGATTCCTTATGGGTGTTACTCTACAACATTATTCCAGTCTAACAACAACACAAATAAATACTGCTAGACAGAATTTACAATATTGCCTCAAGAAAACTACGAATTTTTTTATTTATAATTTATTCTGCTATTGGAAGCAGTTTTACTTTGTTAATTGGTGCAATATGAATGCAATTCAATATTTTGTTCAAGTCAAGCAGTCACAAAAATAACTTTACTAGGCAAAATTAACAACATCTAACTTGAAACCAGACTTGTGTCCATATGACACGGATGCCCCCACTACTGCTTCACATAATATTAAGGAAATTGTTTTGCGAACAACAGTAATTGCGTGAAATTTTACTATTCCATATTCCAAGGAGCATAACTCGGAAATTAGAGAGGCAATGGGGCCTGATTATTGAACTTGAACGATAAATTATGCCCATATACAATTTTGATTAGGTTCGGAGAAGACTGGATAACAGTTACCCAAGTTAAGAGTCCAGACAACTTTAATTTCATAAAGTTGTACTATTCCAAAGGGCGTAACTCTGAATTACCAAGGCGATGGGGCCAATTAATGAACTTGTCGAGACATTGTGCCCATATACAAATTGACTTAGTAACATTTCTGGTACGAATGCACGGACAGGGGTAACACTATATATGCATTTTATATGCATAAAAAACTTCAGAAATCACAGAATTATTTTTTCAAGAAGATATCATATTGTTATTGGAATCATTTAAAAAAATCAATAACAAAATTCTAGGCTACAATGGAAAATGTATTGCTAGGCCAAATTTACAATATTGAGATAGGAAAATAGCATTTTCTGTATACATATGAAGTTATGCTGTTATTGGATCATTTTAACATGTCTATTGATTCAATATATATAATGTAATGCAACCTCTTTATTTAAAGTAGCTATCCCGCCAACATTAGCCAAATTTTACAACATATATACACCGTTTCTAAACCTACTGATTACAAGGTAAATATATTACATATTTTGAGAATCCCAAATCTATAGACACAATATAAACGGCTTTAACCAGCCACGCCAAATCCCAAAACTTGAGCATTGAATTAAGAGTTACCAACTCATAATTCATTTTAGGCATAATCAATCACGGGTATTTTAAAAACCAGTGAAAAATTCTATAGTTTTAATCTGCACATATATACTAGTATATGACCTGAACACCTGGATAGTTTTGATAAACGGTTTTGTAGTGTAATTTTGCCGTTATTTGGCGGATTAGTTTCTTTAAGTCTAGCAACTACAGAATTTACAACAACAGCATTTCTTAAATTTAATTTATAAGAAATGTTGCTGCTATTGGAATCACATATTCAACTGATATTAATATGAATATATAATTTAACATATTTATTCAAGTCTAGTAACTACACAAATAAACATTACTAGACAGAATTTACAATTATAGTGAGTTAAGAAAGCAGTATTTTTTAATTCAGTTCTTATGCTGCTATTGGAATCATTTTAACATTGTCAATAGATTTAATTCGAAGTTACCTCAATACCTTAATTCTAGTCTAGCAAATCATTATGGCTACTCCTCCTGAACATCTCAACAGTTTTCGATGTAGTAGGAAATATCAGTATGAAGTCTAGTTCTAATCAATTCGTCATGCTGTTCCGGTCCATTAACTTTATGCAGAATTATGGGTTCGTTTCAGTTGATAGTTTTCGGAGGTGGCATTCGTTTAATTTATAATACATGTTTTCTTGATATTTATTCAAGTCTAGCAATGACTTCAGTGCCCTAGATAGCATTTGCAGCTGTAATGTATTTCACTTAAATTAAAAATAATTGAAAATAATCAATAACTCGAAAAAACAAACAACACCGGTCAGATGACAGTGCGCTCGACTTTCAAGGCCTTGTCTATTTATTGGAAAAATAAGTTGAAACGGGCATAATTCTGCAACATTCATGACAGAGTTATGAAATTTGTCTGTACGAAATGAAAGTGAATACATGTATAAAGTTTTATTGAGTTTTAGCGTTTTCTGAGATGTGAGATTACCGTAAAAGGTTAACAGGTACCGACATTGAAGCAAGTAGAATAAAAAATATGTGTGTCAGAATTTCTGGAAAATTATTTGGATAACTGACTATATTTAACCCTTAACCTGCTACATATATAATGGGACTGTTCTTTCTTTGAATTAAGATAATTCCATTTATGGGACAAAGGGGTGTTTCGGAGAAAATTACTGATCAGCAGCCATACATTGTAAACCCTGATCAGCCTGCGTGTTAAGGGTTAACTGAGTGAAGTATATGGATACACAGCTTATCTGGGGCACTGATGACAAGTGTATTGCTAAACAGAATTTACAATATTGACCTAGAAAACAGCATTTATTTTATTTATAACAAGATATGATGCTAATTCCAACATTATCAATGAATGAATATGAATATATTTATATAAATAAAGAGCTTGCAATATCTCTAAAAGGGTCCATCAGGATTTGGGGGCTAAATATACCAAAATTATAAACAGTTGTCACGTGTAATACCTCTGCCTAATCTAGCCACGATGCTCGCATTGCAATACTTCGCAACTTAGTTTAAAATAACTAACCCTCGGGAATAACCGTAGTTAGGAAATACCTTCTTCAGGTTTTTTATTTATTTGTTCGGTGTAATTTCTTTTGGCTTATTTATTTCATTTCTGTCAATTTAATACAGAAATAATGTTTTAAACGATTCTGAAAAACTACCAATCCTGATGAAATTCCTTTAAATGACATGATATTGATGCACAGTTATAATTCATAGAAACAAAATTGTTATGGTTATGAAATTGTTCTTAGAAAACAGGGACACATATGACTCTGTTGGAAGCTACATTTATATTCTTTGTATGCCTTTGTCACCATTAACCATCAAGATTGATTACATCATCAACAACATTCTTAATAACAATTGGTTTAATGTTCACGTTGGCTAAGAGTTTAGGTTAGCATTAGAGAAACATTTATACTGTCAAAACCATATTTATTATACAGAAATGTGCACATACCCTGCATATTAATATTTACCTTTTTTAAAGTAAGCAATATTGTAAAATTTGGGTAATATTTATTATTTATCTTGCTTATAAAAGCATATGGAGTTGTACAAAAATCTATAAAGTGGGCTTTTGAAAGTGAACAAGTCCACATTCTACTGTGCCCTTGGTGAAAGAACTAGAAATCCAAGTGCAGACATAATGTTGTTTCATTGAGGGAATTCTCCTCTTGGCACAATGCAGGTGGACTATAACCCTTAGAACTGCACCATTGTGAGTCTCTGATAGGGGCTATAGAACTTGAGTACGCAATGCGAGCAGCATTGTTAGGGACTTGCGTAATGGCAGAGGGACTATTGTATTTAAAGCTACACAGAGAACTAGAAACCTTAGTCAACACAAGGTCTGAAGAGGAATCCCCTAATGTGGAATTACCAGGGAGTACAAAGTATTAGAGGTTCCTGGTGCTACCTTACCAGGGAGTATAAAGTATTAGAGGTTCCTGGTGCTACCCTTAACAATAAATATGGAAACTGACCAATATTAAAAAATAAAATATTACGATGAATTTCCTTGGATCACCACAGAAATTAAAGTTTTAATGAAAAAGCCAGACAAGCTATACAAGAAAAAGAAGAAATCAGCAGACAAGAAACATACTATTAAATTTAAAACCACCAAGCATCTAT
Organism: Cyrtodaria siliqua; assembly: GCA_037043455.1. Classification (NCBI taxonomy): domain Eukaryota; kingdom Metazoa; phylum Mollusca; class Bivalvia; order Adapedonta; family Hiatellidae; genus Cyrtodaria; species Cyrtodaria siliqua. The sequence goes on along the minus strand of JAWPHD010012516.1, from coordinate 24,438 downwards.
TTTAAAGAAAAACAAGAGAATAATAGATTATATAGCTAGTATATACTATCAGAAATCAAGGCTAAAACAATATGGGGTGGGGTTGGGGCGCAACATAGCTATGTGTAAGAATTGACCAAAACTACACAGAAATATGTAAAAAAAAAAAAAAAAAAAACGAGTTTTGGGTGGGGGTGGGGGTGCGGGTGGGGGTGCGGGTGCGGGAGAGGCGGGGTGGGTGGTGCTGGGAGTGGTGGTGGTGAGAGCAACATATATGTGTAAGAAGCCATGTAAGAATTCACAAAAACAACACAAAAATATGTAAAAAAAACAAAATTAAAAAATCGAGTTTTGAGTGCCGATTGGGGAGATGTGGGGGTGGGGAGGGCAACATATATGTGTAAGAAGCTATGTAATAATTGACCAAAACAACACAGACATATGGAAAAACAAAATAAAAAATAAAACAAATATCGAGTTTTGAGTGGCGTGGGTAGTGGAGAGGCAGGGAGTGAGGTGGAAGGGGCAACATAGGGAGGGAGCCACATATATGTGTAAGACGCTATGTGTAAGCCCTTCAGATAATGCTATAAGGAAACCCATGGCAAAATTTGGTTGTGCTAGGATAAAAAATGTAAGAGATATAGACTTGTAAACACAGCTTACACGCAAACCTTGATGTGGGACGCCGACGCCGACGCCAATGCCGACGCCGACGCCGAATAGTCGAGCTAAAAACTTACGGTGGAACTCATTGTTGGCTTGCCATGGCTTGTACTAACAACATCTGGGCTCACTTGATAAGCTATTGACGTTGTGTGTTGATACAGGTTTTCTGCAATAATCATAACAATGGCCATACTAACAATCATAACAACATGCCAGATTGTATACGTAACACTGTTATACATAATAATCATATGGACAATCAGAGCGGACAAAAGCAACTTTATCTCTATTTCTTCTATTCCCCCCGTACACGGAGTACGTCCCTTGGACAGACAATGTCAACAAGTATCATTCTTCATGCCACAGAGTGTCAGGTGCGTTCCTGACGTGTGCATCTCTGTTGAAAGTACGTATACATATGAAAAACTTACGGTGGTACTCATTCTTGGCTTGCCATGGCTTGTACTAACAACATCTGCGCTCACTTGATAAGCGATTAACGTTGTGTGTTGATACAGGTTTTCTGCTATAATCATAACAATGGCCATACTAACAATCATAACAACATGCCAGATAATATTGTACATATTGTATACGTAACACTGTTGTCAATAATAATCATATGGACAATCAGAGCGGACAAAAGCAAAGTTATCTCAATTTGTTTTATTTCCCCGTACACGGATTACGTCCCTTGAACAGACAATGTTAACAAGTATCATTCTCCATGCCGCAGAGTGCCAGAGGCATTTCTAACGTGTGCATCTCTGTTGAAAGTGCGTATATATAGAAAAACTTAAAGGTGGAACTCATTGTTGGCTCGCCATGGCTTGTACTAGCAACTTCTGAGCTCTCTTGTAAGCGATTAACGTTGTGTGTTGACACAGGTTTTTTGCAGTAATCATAACAATGGTCATACTAACAATCCTAACAACACGCCAGATAATATTGTAAATATTGTACACGCAATTCTGTTATAAATAATAATCATATGAACAATCAGAGCGCAGCAAAAGCAAAGTTATCTCTATTTCTTCTATTTCCCCGTACACGGATTACGTCCCTTGCACAGACAATGTCAACAAGTATCATTCTGCATGCCATAGAGTGCCAGAGGCATTTCTGACGTGTGCATCTCTGTTGAAAGTACGTATACATATGAAAAACTTACGGTCGAACTCATTGTCGGCTTGCCAAGGCTTATACTAGCAACTTCTGAACTCACTTGTCAGCGATTAACGTTGTATGTTGATACAGGTTTTCTGCAATAATCATAACAATGGTCATACTAACAATCCTAACAACAATCCAGATAATATTGTACCTATTGTATACGTAATACTGTTAAAATTAATAATCATATGGACAATCAGAGCGCAACAAAAGCAACTTTCTTTTATTTCCTCGTACACGGATTACGTTCCTTGGACAGACAATGTCAACAAGCATCATTCGCCATGCCAAGAGTGCCAGTGGCGTTCCTGATGTGTGCTTAACTGTTGAAAGTAGGTATACATATGAAAAACTTACGGTGGAACTCAGTTTTAGCTTGCCATGGCTTGTACTAGCGCTGATGGGGTCATTGTCGTATCGGGTACGACAGAAAGGTACCCGGGGTACATTTATGTACACAGAAACGTACCCGAAAATCTTTGAATTCCAGAACGGCCCCCCAAATATACAAAAACGTACCCGGACAAACAAGATCTCATTGGCGGAATTGAAACAATTTAGAACTTGATAAAACAACTACTGAAACAATATTATTTATCATTAACTATTGCTCTATTGTTCTTTAAAACATATTTAGGCTGCCATAGTTAGTAATTAAATACAGAACGTATTGTCGTAAAACCGGAAGTTGTAAATCATCAAACCCCGATCAATAAAGTAAACAAATATGCAGCTCGTCATTCAAGAAGAGTTGGTCAAATTTTACGACATTTTATTTTGTCTCGGGTACATTTATGTATATTTGGGGGCCTTTCTTGATTTTGACGATTTTCGGGTACGTTTCTTTATACATAAATGTACCCCGGTTGCCTTTCTGCAGTACCCGGTACGACAATGACCCCATCAGCTGTACTAGCAACTTCTGAGCTCACTTGTAAGGTAAGCAATTAACGTTGTGTGTTGATACAGTTTTTTTGCAATAATCATAACAATGGTCATACTAACAATCCTAACAACACGCCAGATAATATTGTACATATTGTATACGTAATACTGTTAAACATAATAATCAGGTCGACAATCAGGGTGCAGCGAGTCAACGTTATCTCTATTTCTTCTATTTCCCCGTTCACAGATTACGTCCCTTGGACAGACAATGTCAACAAGTATCATTCTGCATGCCATAGAGTTTCAGACGCATTTCTGACGTGTGCATCTCTGTTGGAAGAACGTATACATATGAACAACTTACGGTAGAACTCAGTGTTGGCTTGCCAAGGCTTATACTTGCAACTTTGAGCTCACTTGTAAGCGATTAAAGTTGTATGTTGATACAGGTTTTCTGCAATAATCATAACAATGGTCATACTAACAATCCTAACAACATTCCAGATAATATTGTACATATTATTTACGTAATACTGTTAAAATATGGACAATCAGAGCGTAGCAAAAGCAACGTTGTCTTTATTTTTTCTATTTCACCGTACACGGATTACGTCCCTTGGACAGACAATGTCAACAAGTATCTTTGTCCATGACACAGAGAGCCGGCGGCGTTCCTGACGTGTGCATCTCTGTTGAAAGTACGTATACATATGAAACACTTACGGCGGAACTCAAGGTTGGCTTGCCATGGCTTGTACTAACAGCATCTGGGCTCACTTGATAAGCGATTAACGTTGTGTGTAGATTTTTCTGCAATAATCATAACAATGGCAATACTAACAATCAACTTCTGAGCTCACTTGTAAGCGATTAACGTTGTGTGTTGATACATATTTTTTGCAATAATCATAACAATGGTCATACTAACAATGCTAACAACAAGCCAGATAATATTGTACATAATGTATACGTAACACTGTTAAAAATAATAATCATTTGGACAATCAGAGCGCAGCAAAACAACGTTCTCTCTATTTCTTCTATCTCCCTGTATACGGATTACGTCCCTTGGACAGAAAATGTCAACAAGTGTCATTCTCCATGCCACAGAGTGCCAGCGGCGTTCCTGAAGTGTGTATCTCTGTTGAAAGTACGTATACATATGAAACACTTACGGTGGTACTCATTCTTGGCTTGTCATGGCTTGTACTAACAACATCTGGGCTCACTTGATAAGCGATTAACGTTGAGTGTTGATACAGGTTTTCTGCTATAATCATAACAATGGCCATACTAACAATCATAACAACATGCCAGATAATATTGTACATATTGTATACGTAACACTGTTATAAATAATAATCATATGGACAATCAGAGCGGACAAAAGAAAAGTTATCTCTATTTCTTTTATTTCCCCGTACACGGATTACGTCCTTTTAACAGACAATGTCAACAAGTATCATTCTCCAAGCCATAGAGTGTCAGAGGCATTTCGAACGTGTGCATCTCTGTTGAAAGTACCTATATATAGAAAAACTTAACGGCTGAACTCATTGTTGCCTTGCCATGGCTTGTATTAGCAACTTCTGAGCTCTCTTGTAAGCGATTAACGTTGCGTGTTGATACACGTTTTTTGCAATAATCATAACAATGATCATACTAACAATCCTAACAACACGCCAGATAATATTGTACATATTGTATACGTAATTCTGTTATAAATAATAATCATATAAACAATCAGAGTGCAGCAAAAGCAAAGTTATCTCTATTTCTTCTATTTTCCCGTACACGGATTACGTCACTTGGACATACGATGTCAACAAGTATCATTCTGCGTGCCATAGAGTGCCAGAGGCAGTTCTGACGTGTGCATCTCTGTTGAAAGTACGTATACATATGAAAAACTTACGGTGGAACTCATTGTCGGCTTGCCAAGGCTTGTACCAACAATATCTGGGCTCACTTGATAAGCGATTAACGTTGTGTGTTGATACAAGTTTTCTACAATAATCATAACAATGGTCATATTAACAATCCTAACAACACGGCAGATAATATTGTACATATTGTATACGTAATACTGTTAAAAATAATAATCATATGGACAATCAGAGTGCAGCAAATGCAACGTCGTCTCTATTTCTTCTATTTCCCCGTACACAGATTACGTCCTTTGTAGGCTGTGAGCTAGTAGGAGAAACCCTCCCCCCCCAGGGGGAATTTTGTAGGGTATGATTTTCTGAAAGAACATACAGTAAGTTTCAAAATGAGACATGTGTGCCATCTGAGCGTTGGGGCTTTAGTGAGTTTTGGGGGAAAACGTTGCGTTTTTAGACAAAAATCGCCGAAATCTGGAATTATTTTTTAGAAAAATAATAAAATATATTAGAACCAATTTGAATTGATGGAATCTTTCTCGGAACGCATCTCTACGTGTCCCAAAATATAATTTGTGGATCCAATGCTTAAATATTGAGATTTTGGGTAAAAATGTTAAAAAATTGAATAAAATCGCTGATTTCTGTAATACATTGGGGATATTTAACTAAAAAATATAAAAATATCTAATACAATAGAAAAAAGAAATATTGTAACCTTTTTGGGCAGGGTAAGGTCCAGTGATTCAGCAGAAAAAAGTCCCAAACCGCATGATGTTTGGAAATGCCTTAATTTTGGGGCGAAAAATGTGTATTTTTGTCAAAAATCGCCGGAATCTGGAATTATTTTTTGAAATTAGTTTGAACATAAACTTATCAAACTGAAGCAATAGAATGTTGCACGGCATACATATTCAAGTTTTTCCTGACACATTATATAACATATGTGCTCAAATATTGGCATTTTAGGGCAAAATGTTGGAAAAAATGACAAAAATCACTGATTTCTGCAATCCATTGGGTTATTGGGTTAAAATATAGAAACAAATTTAATACAATTGAATAAGGACACATTGTAACATTTTTGGATAGACAAAGGTCCAATTATTAAGTAGAAAAAATTCCCGAACCGTATGATGCTTGAAAATGCCTTATTTTTTAGGCGAAAAATGTGTATTTTTGTCAAAAATCGACGGAATCTGGAATTATTTTTGAAAATAGTTTTAACATAAACTTATCAAATTGAAGTTATATAATGTTGCACAGCATACATATTCAAGTGTTTTCTTGCATCATATATAACATATCTGCTGAAATATGTTGGAAAAAAGGACCAAAATCACTATTTCTGCAATCCATTGCGGTTTATGGGGTTAAAATCTAGAAAAATATATAATACTGGTACAATAGAAAATAAACTAAGCTAGTAGGAGTAACCCTCACCCCAAGGGGAATTGTGTACACCCTATTTTTCTGAAAGCCCATTATGTGTAGAGCATTTTGGAACATGTACGTGTACTAACTGGCGACTTGGACTTTATCACGTTACCGGTATTTCGAACATGATACATAGAGCTTTATACAGTATACGTTATAAATAGAGAAATAGTGTTGAGCGACGCTCTGCGTACGGCCACTGGGCCGACCCACAGATTTTGCGACACAACGGGACCGGTGGCCAGCTGTTGGCAAAGGTCCCCAGTACATGTGGCACTCGGTCGCTAGTCTATATTAAGAGAAAGGCTACCCGAGTTCGAGTTTCGAACATGGCACATAGAGCTATATACAGTTATATAGAAGGATATAGTGTTGAACAACCTTCGGTCGATGGCCGCTGGGCCGACACAGATTGGGTGACACAACGGGACTAGTGGGCAGCCGTGGGCAAAGGTCCCGGCAACGCGTGGCATTCAATCGCTAGGCTGTATCAGGGGGGATGCTACCCGAGTTCGGGTCTCGAACCTCGTAACTTACCTAGAGATTTATACAGTATAGTTATGTATGTATAGAGGGAAATAGCATTGAGTAAACATCGGCTGATGGCCGCTGGACCGATCCACATATTTTATGACACAACGGGACTGGTGGCCAGTCGTCGGCAAAGGTCCCCGCTATGCGTGGTACATGGTGTCTAGGCCTTATCAGGGTGAGGGCTACCCGAGTTCGAGTCTCGAACATGGCACATAGAGCTATATACAGTTATATAGAAGGATATGGCGTTGAACAACCTTCGGCCGACGGCCGCTGGGCCGACACAGATTGGGTGACACAACGCAACGGGACTAGTGGGCAGCCGTTGGCAAAGGTCCCGGCAACGCGTGGCATTCAATCGCTAGGCTGTATCAGTGGGGAGGCTACCCGAGTTCGGGTCTCGAACCTCGTAACTCACCTAGAGCTTTATACAGTATAGTTATATATGTATAGAGAGAAATAGCGTTGAGCGACCATCGGCCGATGGCCGCTGGACCGATCCACATATTTTGTGACACAACGGGACCGATGGCCAGCCGTCGGCAAAGGTCCCCGCTATGCGTGGTACATGGTCCCTAGGCCTTATCAAGGTGTGGGCTACCCGAGTTCGAGTCTTGAACATGTAACATAAAGTTATATACAGTTAAATAGAGGGAAATAGCGTTTAACGACCTTCGGCCGATAGCCGCTCGGCCGACCCACATATTTTATGACACAACGGGACCAGTGGCCAGCCGTTGGCAACGGTCCTCGCTACGCGTGGCACTCGGTCCCTAGGTCGTATCAGGGGGAAGGCTGCCTGAGTTCGTGTCTCAAACATGCCACATAGAGCTATATAGTACATAGCTTTGAACGACCCGCAGCCGACGGCCGCTGGGCCTACCCACAGGTATTGTGACCCAACGGGAACGGTGGTCAGCCGGCGGCAACGGTTCTCGCTATGCGTGGCACTCAATCCCTAGGTCGTTTCAGTCGGATGGCTTCCCGAGTTTGGGTCTCGAACATAGAACCTAGAGCTATATACAGTATAGTTATATAGAGAGAAATAGCCTTGAGCGACCCAATGCCGATGGCCGCTGGGCCGACCCACAGGTTTTGTGACTCAACGGCGTGGCACTAGGTCGCTAGACCGTATAAGGGGAGGGCTACCTGAGTTCGGGAGGAGGGGGGGGTGTCTACAGCCAGCTAAAAAACTAGTAAATGATGTGTTGTATTGTTCGGGAGGTTCTGTCATGCCATTTTTTAACAAATTCTCATAAGGTATCAGCTAGGGCAGGCTTGTTTGAGCAAATAAAATGTCAGCCTGCCATGCACTCCTTGGAAACATATGATGGGTCAATGGCAATATCGCCAGGTGAGAATAGGAATGTTCCATAGAAGAAAGACGGCACTATTTTCTCTCATCTGGCGATATGTCGTTGAAACATGTATGTTTAAATTACTTTTTGAAGAAAACAATCCAGATTTCGTTTATGTTTTATTAAAAACACATTTTCCTCCAACAAAATAAAGCAGCATTTACCATCTTCTGATGGGTTTTCTGGTATATTATTGCACATTGGACTGCAAAAATGTTACAATATTTTTTTCCCCATTATTTCTATGCACTTTTAATTGTTTCCCAATACCTCAATGCATTACAGAAATCGGCGATTTTAGTCATATTTTCAACATTTTGCCCTAAAATATAAATACTTGAGCATATATATTATATCTGATACAATAAATGACTTGGATATGTAGTGTGCAACATTTTATTGCTTCAATTTGATAAGTTTATGTTCAAACTATTTTCAAAAGATAATTGGAGATTCCGTTGATTTTTTACGGAAATACACATTTTTCGCCTGAAAATTAAGGCAATATTTTAATCATCATATGGTTCATGAATTTTTTCTACTTAATTATTGGACCTTTGTCTATCCAAAATGTTACAATATGTCTTTATTCTATTGTATTAAAAAAAAAAATCTAAATTTTAACCCAATACCCAAAATGGATTACAGAAATCAGTGAGTTTTGTCATTTTTTCCAACATTTTGTCCTAAAATGCCAATATTTGAGCACATATGTTATATATGATGCCAGGAAAAACTTGAATATATATGCTGTACAACATTTTATTGCTTCAATTTGATCAGTTTATGTTGAAACTAATTTTAAAAAATAATTCCAGATTCCGGCGATTTTTGACAAAAATACACATTTTTCGCCCCAAATTTAAGGCATTTCCAAACATCATGCGGTTTGGAACTTTTTTCTTTTTAACCACTGGACCTTGCCCTGCCCAAAAAGGTTACAATATTTCTTTTTTCTATTGTATTAGATATATTTCTAATTTTTAATTAAATACCCCCAATGTATTACAGAAATCAGCGATTTTATTCAATTTTTTAACATTTTTACCCAAAATCTCAATATTTAAGTATCGGATCCATAAATTATATAGTGGGACATGTAGAGATGCGTTCCGAGAAAGATTACATCTATTTAAATTGGTTCTAACATATTCCATTCTTTTTCTAAAAAATAATTCCAGATTTTGGCGATTTTTGTCTAAAAACGCAACGTTTTCCCCCAAAACTCACTAAAGCCCCAACGCTCAGATGGCACACATGTCTCATTTTGAAGCTTAATGTATTTTCTTTCAGAAAATCATACCCTACAAAATTCCCCCTGGGGGGGAAGGGGGGTCTACAGCCAGCTCAAGAACTATTGGACACACAATGTCAACAAGTATCATTCTCCAAGCCACAGAGTGCCAATGGCGTTCCTGACGTGTGCATCTCTGTTGAAAGTACGTATACATATGATAAAACTTACGGTGGTACTCATTCTTGGCTTGCCATGGCTTGTACTAACAACATCTGGGCTCACTTGATAAGCGATTAAAGTTGTACTAACAATCATAACAACATGCCAGATAATATTGTACATATTGTACACGTAACACTGTTATAAATAATAATCATATGGACAATAAGAGCGGACAAAAGCAAATTTATCTCTATTTATTTTATTTCCCCGTACACGGATTACGTCCATTGAACAGGCAATGTCAACAATTTTCATTTTCCATGCCATAGAGTGCCAGAGGCATTTCTAACGTGTGCATCTCTGTTGAAATTACGTATATATAGAAAAACTTTACGGTAGAACGCATTGTTGCCTTGACATGGCTTGTACTAGCAACTTCTAAGCTCTCTTGTAAGCGATTAACGTTGTATGTTGATACAGGTTATTTGCAATAATCATAACAATGGTCATACTTACAATCCTAACAACACGTCAGATAATATTGTACATACTGTATACGTAATTCTGTTATAAATAATAATCATATGGACAATCAGAGCCGACTAAAGCAAAGTTATGTCTATTTGTTTTATTTCCCCGGGGGTCATAGCTATGTGTAACAATTGACCAAAACAACACAGAAATATGTAAAAAAAATATAAATAAAAAATCGACTTTCGAATGGGGGGTGTGGGGTTGTGGGGATAGGCGGGGGATGGGGGAGTGGAACAATAATATGTGTAAGAAGCTATGTAAGAATTGACCAAAACAACACAGAAATATGTAAAAAAAATCAAAATAAAATTATTCCAGTTTCGAGTGGGGGTGGGGTTGGGTGGTTCGAGTGGGAGGGGAGGCGGGGTGTGGAAGGGGGCAACATATATATGTGCAAGAAGCGATGTGTAAGAGTTGACTAAAACAAAACAGAAATATGTAAAATAAAATGAATAAAAATAAAGTTTCAAGTGAAGGTGGGAGGGTGGTGGAGGTAAAGGCGGTGAGTGTTTGGGGCAACATATATGTGTCAGAATTGACTAAAACAACACAGAAATATGTAAAAACAAAAATATTGTGGAGGGTGATGTGATGGGAGGGTGGAGGGAGTGGGGGTGGGGTGGAGGAGGGAGCCCATGCCCCAATATGGGTGAAGTATGAATAAGATGCATAATGCTGTAAGAAATCCCAAACCAAAATTATAGATCTATACATGCTCACATGCAAACCTTGATCTGTCTTTATTGCACATTTTATGGGCCATCACAATTTGGGTTCCCTGAGAGCCCAGAATTTGCAGAAGACAAAATTACTTACCCAACCCTTTGCAAAATAATATAAGGAAACCAATTCCTAAATTTATTTCAGCTAGGACAAGAAATGTAAGAGATATAGACCTGTAAACACAGCTTACACGCAAAATTTGATGTGAAACAGACACATTTTAAGGGCTATCACAATTTGGGTTCCATGGGAGCCCATGGGTTACAGGAACTAAAATTGCTTATGCAGCCCTTAAGATAAAGCTATAAGGAAGCTAATGGCCAAATCTGGTTGTGCTAGGGTAAGAAATGTAAGAGATATAGACTTGTATATACAGCTTACACGCAAACCTTGATGTGGAACGCCGACGCCAACGCCGACGCCGAAAAGTCGAGCTAAAAACTTACGGTGGAACTCATTGCTGGCTTGCCATGGCTTGTACTAACAACCTCTGGGCTCACTTGATAAGCGATTTACGTTGTGTGTTGATACAGGTTTTCTGCAATAATCATAACAATGGCCATACTAACAATCATAACAACATGCCAGATAATATTGTACATATTGTATACGTAACACTGTGACGCCGGGGTGATTACATAAGCTCTCTTATTCTTCAAACAATGTTAACAAGTATCATTCTCCATGCCATACAGTTCCAGAGGCATTTCGAACGTTGAAAGTACGTATACTATAATCCAAGAGCTGTCGGAGAGCAACGCAGCTCGACTATTTATGGTCGAAAGGTAACTCGGGGATGGAGCTGATATCTGGCAATTTTTATTGTGGCCCCATTTAATTTATTTTATTGATATTTCATCTGTGTATCTGAAATTAATCTAAATTGTTTTATATGTAAATGATTGCGTTCAAATAAAAATATTAATATCCAAATAATGGAAGATAAAAATGAAAAAAAGCTGTCGGGTGGGAGGGTGGTGGAGGGGGAGGGCAACATAGCTATATGTGTAAGAATTCACCAAAACAACAAAGAAATATGTAACAAGAGGTCAATGACCTTGAAGCTCTACTGATAGATTTTGATAGCTTGATCAGCCAAGGGAACCTGCGAAGTTTTATGGAAATAGTTTCAGAGAAGTAGTCTCCACGCGTTTTTCCTATTATCACTCTATCTAAAAAAAGATGGTCGCAGGCATCCATGTTTGACATAGAATCAATGAATTTTGTTTAGGACCAACTACATGTCATGCCATTCATTTTAGTAAAAGTTCCAAATCAATACCACTTATGTTGTTTGATAAGTATTTGCCACAAACGAGTATTTAAGCTGTGGCAGCCATCTTGAATTTCCGGCCAACCTGATTTTTACTTAATGGAACTAACTGGACAATCAAAACCAACATTCCTGTAAAGTTTTATAAAAGTCATTTTGGTAAAGGTACCAAACCGGTTTTAGAGAAGTAGTTGCCACAAAATTGTATTTAATAAATCTATTTTTAGACATGGTGACCATCTTGAATTTTAGGCCAACCTGATTTTTACTTAGGACCAACTAGACATCAAGAGCAATATTCCTATATTCCTAAATATTATGATTCATTATGCGACATTATAATCTCATTTCATTTTATCCTACTCTAAAGAATATAATTTTTTCCAGCTTATAAAAATGTCATAATGCTACCAAAAAGTTTAATTATAAAACTATATCAATTAAATCCATTACAACAGCAACCTTAATATATCCTTTTTTTTCTGCTCCAAATCACACTGTGGAACAGAAATGGAATTATCTGTATTCAGAAATATAGCAGGTGTGTGACCAGGTCACACACAGGTCATGTTATGCAATTTCTCCTGAGAATTATATTACTATCTCAGTAGATTTGCTCTTGTCTCAGGTTATAGTTGGAAAATCAGAATTAAAATAAAATCTTAAAATCCTACAATTTGTTTTTAGTCTTTTTCTGAGAGTCAAAATACAAAAAGAGACTAAATCCTTACCCCTCTATGAATGTATAATGGACTGTGATTTTAATTTGGACCCACTTTCTTCTATGAATGATATTTCATAAATATGGGTGGGTGGGGGGAGGGGGTTTGTATTAACATTCTAAACAAATATGGTAAAGATCAGATAAAAAATGAAATAACTACAGATTTAACAAAGGAAAATACAATATAGCATTTTTCAACAAATCAAGGGCCATAACCTGTCGATAGTAACTAGATCTAGCCGGTTTTCGAACTTGTCCAAAATTTCATTGATATACCATGCTTTGCACAACTAGACATCATACTGAGGCTTCCTGCCAAATTTTGTAGAAATCCAACAAGCCGTTTAGGAGGAGTAGTGCCGACAAGAAATTTGAAGTAAAAATGTCAAAGTGCCATAACTCCGTCATAAATCTTCAAACTGGAACAAAAGCGCGACATGTACAACTAGACATGTTACCGATGCTTCCTGCCAAGTTTCGTCGAAATCCAGCTAGGCGTTTAGGAGGAGTAGCGTCGACAAGAAATTAAAAAAATGTCAAAGGGCCGTTACTCCATCAAAAATCAACGAACTGGAAAAAAAATGCAATAGGCACAGCAATGCTTCCTGCTAACACGGAATTAACACCAAAAAAAAAAGGAAATTTAAAAACAAAAAAAAATATATTTAAAAAAAAAAATCTATTTCAAACAAGAGCTGTCGGAGAACAGCGCAGCTCGACTATTCGATTTTTCAGAGAATAATAAATTGATAGCTAGTATATACCATCAGAAAACAAGGCTACAACAATGTAGGGTGGGTTTGGGAGCACAACATAACTATGTGTAAGAACTGACCAAAACTACACAGAAATATGTAAAAAAATAAAAATAAAAAATTCGAGTTTTGAGTGGGGCGCGGGATGGAGGTGGCAGAGAGGCGGGGGTGGATGATGAGGGGAGTGGGGGTGGTGAGGGCAACATATATGTATAAAAAGCTATGTAAAAATATATGTAAAAAAAAAATAGGACAGAAATATGTAAAAAAAAAAAAAAAAAGAGTTTAGAGGGGGCAACATGTTTAAGAATTGACAAAAGCAACACAGAAATATGTAAAACAAGAAATCCGTGGATTCACATGTCTCGCCTACTGGGGGCTGGACGTAAAAATAAAAATGGTGCTTAAATGAAAGTTTGTAAACATCTTAGTAACTAAAAACAACGGAGCTTGACGTTTCCTTTTGCTGAGATGACATCTAAGTGCATTTGTTTAACAACAAAATGCCATTCTATTAAAAACAAAATGCCATTCTATTAAAAACAAGAGGCGTAAGAGGGCCTGTGGATGCTCTACTGGCTAAAACGGCTCTTATATCAAGGGTTGTCGACATAAAATTCCCATCATTATTTTGTTAAAACATTGCAAAAAACAACTGGGATAGGATGGCCTTAGATCGCTCACCTGGTAATCATGGGCATTAAGTCTGCTGTGTCTAGTCTGGCATGGGTATTTTTTAATTTGTCCCACTTCTTCTATGAATGAAATTTCATAAAAATGGGTTGGGGGTTATATTAACATTCTAAACAAATATGGTAAAGATCAGATAAAACATGAAGTAACTACAGATTTAACAAAGGAAAATACAATATAGCATTTTTCAACAAACAAAGGGCTTTAACCTGTCGTTTCTAACAATATCTAGCTGGTTTTCGTACTTGTGCAAGATTTTATTGATATTCCACGCTTTGCACAACTAGACATCATACTGAGGCTTCCTGCCAAATTTTGTAGAAATCCAACAAGCCGTTTAGGAGGAGTAGCGTCGACAAAGAAATTTAAAGTAAAAATGTCAAAGTGCCATAAAACAGCGAACTGGAACAAAAGCACAATATGCACAACTAGACATCTAACCGATGCTTCCAGCCAAGTTTTGTCGAAATCCAACAAGGCGTTTAGAAGGAGTAGCGCCGACAAGAATTTTAAAAGTAAAAATGTCAAGGGGCCGTAACTTCATCAAAAATCAACGAATCAGAAAAAAACACAATAGGCACAACTAGAAATCATAGCAATGCTTCCTGCTAACATGGCGTTAACACCAAAAATAATGGAAAAAAAATTCGAAAAAAAAAATTCAAAAAAAAAAATCAATCAATCAAATAAACATAAACAAAAATAACAAACAAAAAAATATATATATATATATATTAAAATAATACACTAATAATACAGAAAAAAAAGGCAAATCATCCGGTAAAGTTTGGTAAAGATCAGATAAAAAATGATATCCCTATATCGTATTAACGAGGCAAAATATAGCATTTTTAACTAAATCAAGGGCCATAACTCCGCTGTTACTGGTCTGGCTGGTTTTTGAACTTGTCCGAGCTTTCATTATTATTAACAATCTGTTAAAGTTTTGTAAAGATCGGATGAAAAATGAGGCCCTTGGACAGTAGAGCTAAAAATCATTAGCTCCAAAAAGTAGGTCAAGGTCATAGAGGAAATCCATGCATCCAAAAAGATGCACTACCCAAGACACAACTATGTCAAAATAGAATATGTTTTCTTCCAAAGATTAAGCTATAAGGTAGGTTTAAAACATCTAGTGCATTATTATGAATTATAGTTCATGAGAAAGTGATGTAACTATATCAATTTAAATTATCTGCCCTTTGCTTGGATGGTGAAGGTCACATCCACATTTGCTTTGTGACGTTGCAATGTACCACTCAAGATAAAACTATAAGCAAAGTTTGAAAGGTCTTAGTGCATACAGTTTGTGAAAAAGTGACATAAACGTCAAATTTGAAGGTAAAAATTATAAGGTTATCTGCCCTTTGCTTAGAGGGTCAAGGTCATTTCCACATTTGCCTTGTCACATTGCTATGTACCACTCAAGATACAGCTATAAGGAAAGTTTTAAAGGTCTAGTGCATACAGTTTGTGAAAAAGTGACCTAAACGCAAAAGTTGAACCTAAAAATTATAGAGTTATCTGCCCTTTGCTTGGAGGGTCAAGGTCACTTCCACATTTGCTTTGTCACGTTGCGATGTACCACCCAAGATACAACTATAAGAAAAGTTTGAAAGGTCTAGTGCATACAGTTTGTAAAAAAGTGACCTAAACGCCAAAGTTGAAGGTCAAAATTATAAGGTTATCTGCCCTTGCTTGGAGGTCAAGGTCACTTCCACATTTCCTTTTCATGTTGCGATGTACCACTCAAGATACAACAATATGCAAAGTTTTAAAGGTCTAGTGCATACAGTTAGTGAAAAAGTGACCTAAACGCAAAAGTTGAACCTAACAATTATTAAGTTATCTGCCCTTTGCTTGGAGGGTCAAGGTCACTGCCACATTTGCTTTGTCACGTCGCCAGGTACCACCCAAGATACAACTATAGGCAAAGTTTGAAAAGTCTAGTGTATACAGTTTGTGAAAAGGTGACCTTAACGCAAAAGTTGAACGTAAAAATTATTAAGTTATTTGCCCTTTGCTTGGAGGGTGAAGGTCACTTCCACATTTGCTTTGTTACGTTGCCAGGTACCACCCAAGATACAACTATAAGCAACGTTTGAAAGGTCTATTACAACACTGAAACACAGAATCCAACTTTTGTATAAAACAAGCAAAGAAATATCCATTGTTGAAAACAACTACAACATATTTTTAAATTCATGGGAAAAGTTTCACGAACTGTTAAGTTCGGAAAAATAAGACCCAGATGTGTATTTGTTATTTTTGAACAATAGAACGCCAGATACTAATGCCAGAGACATATCCTCAACCTCAATCCCAACCCCCACCCCATCATGCTCCCCAACCAATAAAGTTAAGTCATACAATTTTTAATCATATTATAATTAATATATTCACTTTTTTGCATTCATGTGTGAATGTAAATGTGTTACCAAAACCATAAAAACTCACTTATAACCAAATAAAAATACTCAACAGAAATTTTCTATTGAAAGATTAATTTTTGTCATTAAGTTTTATAAAATAGTGGTAATGTATATTAAACTAGTGAGCGAATGATTGAGAGATCTGAGTGAGTATTATTGATTTAGGATTTTGTTATACATATTTTTGTAAATAATTGTAAAAAAAATTAATGTAAATGTTGTAAGGTGTACAAGGGGATGGTCCTCCTCGACCCCTCGTACATCATTGGACGGGGAGAATAAATGGGTCCAAAATATGGAGACCGAAAAAAAAAAGGTTTAAAGCATCTAGTGCATAATTATATAGTTCATGAGAAAGTGATGTAAATGTAAAAACTAAAGTTATCTGCCCTTTGCTTGGATGGTGAAGGTCATATCCACATTTGCCTTTTGACACGTTGTGATGTACTACAACTATAAGCGAAGTTTGAAAGGTCTAATGCATAAAGTTTGCGAGAAAGTGACCTAAAGGTAAACATTATTGTTATCTGCCCTTTGCTTGGAGGGTCAAGGTCACATTCACATTTGCTATGTCACATTGCAATGTACCACTCAAGATACAACTATAACAAAGTTTGAAAGGTCTAGTGCATACAGTTGGTGAGAAAATGACCTAAACGCAAAACTTGAACCTAAAAATTAGTAAGTTATCTGCCCTTTGCTTGGAGGGTCAAGGTCACTTTCACATTTGCTTCATCACGTTGCGATGTACCACCTATGATACAACTATAAGCAAAGTTTGAAAGGTCTAGTGCATACAGTTTGTGAGAAAATGACCTAAACGCAAAACTTGAATGTTGACGCCGCCGCCGCCGCCGGAAAAGCAACACCTATGTCTCTTTTTTTCTTCGAAAAGGCGAGACAAAAACAAGAGGCCCAAGAGGGCCTGTGAACGCTAAACTGGCTAATATGGCTCTTATAACATCAATGAAGCGAGTGACTATCGTCTTAAAGAAGCAAAACATAGCATTTTTAACTAAATCAAGAGCCATAACACTGCCATTACTTGTCCGATCTGGTTGGTTTCGAAGTTGGCCAGTAGAGATAATAGCAATCGAAAAAAAAAAATTAAAAATTTAAAAAATTAAAAGAAATATAAAAATAATACAAGAAATCCGTGGATTCACATGTCTCGCCTAACGGGGGCTGGACTTAAAAATAAAAAGGTCAATGATGCTTAAATGAAAGTTTGTAAACATTTTAATAATTAACAAGAGGTCAATGACCTTGACGCTCTACTGATTGATTTTGATTTCAGGAAGTAGTCGCTACAAACTTGTTTTTTTGAAAATATATTTTTAGCCGTGGCGGCCATCTTGAATTTCCGGCCGACCTGAAATTTTGCTAGGATCAATTAGACATCAAGAGCAACATTCCTGTGAAGTTTCATGAAATCCGTCAAGTAGTTTCAGAGGAGTAGTTGCTACAAATTTTCATTATATAACTCTATGTAAACAAAGATGGCCGCTGACAGCCATGTTTAACGTCGAATCAAAACAATTTTTGACAAGGACCAACATCATGTCATGCTGATACAAACTTGTGTTTTGAAAATCTATTTTTAGCCATGGCGGCCATCTTGAATTTCCGGCCGACCTGAAATTTCGCTAGGATCAATTAGACATCAAGAGCAACATTCTTATGAAGTTTCATGAAAATCCGACATGTAGTTTCAGAGGAGTAGTCGCTACAAGTTTTCATTATATAACTCTATGTAAACAAAGATGGCCACTGGCATCCATGTTTAACGTCGAATCAAAATAATGTTCGACTCGGATAACCATCATAACATGCTGATCATTTTAGAAAAAGTCCAATATCAATATCACTTATAGTTTTCAAGAAGTCTACAAACTTATTTTTTAGAAATCTATTTTTAGCTGTGGCGGCCATTTTTAAATTCTAGCCGATCTGAAATTTTGCTAGGATCAATTAGACATTAAGAGCAACATTCCTGTAAAGTTTCATGAAAATCCGCAAAGCAGTTTCAGAGGAGTAGTCGCTACAAGTTTTCATTATATAAATCTTATGTAAACAAAGATGGTCGCTGGCAGCCATGTTTAACGTCGAATCAAAACGATTTTCGACAAGGACCAACATCATGTCATGCTGATCATTTTAGAAAAAGTCCCATGTCAATATCACTTAGAGTTTTCAAGAAGTAGTCGCTACAAACTTGTTTTTTAAAAACCTATTTTTAGATTTGGCGGCCATCTTGGATTTTTTTGCTAGGATCAACTAGACTTCATGGGCAAGATTTCTGTAAAGTTTCACGAACAACCATTCAGAAGTTTCAGAAGTTTCAGAGGAATAGTCGCTACAAAAAAAGTTTACGGACGGACAGACAGACGGACAGACAGACAGACGGACGACGGACGCCGCACCACGGCATAAGCTCTGCTGATCTCTGATCAGTCGAGCTAAAAACAATCGAGTTTGCCGTTTGCTGAGATGACATTTAAGTTCATTTGTTTAAAAACAAATAGCCATTCTATTAAAAACAAGAGGCCCAAGAGGGCCTGTGGATGCTCAACTGACTAAAACGGCTCTTATATCAAGGGTTGTCGACATAAAATTCCCATCAGTAGTTTTTTAAAACATTGCAAAAACAACAGGGATAGGATGGCCTTAGATCGCTTACCTGGTTATCATGGGCAATATGTCTGCTGTGTCTAGTCTGGCATGGGCATTTTTTAATTTGTCCCACTTTCTCCTATGAATGAAATTTTATAAAAATGGGTGGTGGGGAGGGTTTATAGTAACATTCTAAACAAATATGGTAAAGATCAGATGAAAAATGAAGTAACTACAGATTGAACAATGGAAAATACAAAAATACAATATAGGTAGCATTTTTCAACAAATCAAGGGCCATAACCTGTCGTTACTAACTAGATCTGGCTGGTTTTCCAACTTGTCCAAAATTTCATTGATATACCATGCTTTGCACAACTAGACATCATACTGAGGCTTCCTGCCACATTTTGTAGAAATCCAACAAGCTGTTTAGGAGTAGTAGCGCCTACAAGAAATTTATAGTAAAAATGTCAAAGTGCCATAACTCAGTCATAAATCAGCAAACTGGAACTAAAGCGTAATATACACAACAAGACATCTTACCGATGCTTCCTGCCAAGTTTCGTCGAAATCCAACAAGGCGTTTAGGAGGAGTAGCGCTGACAAGAAATTTAAAAAAAATGTCAATGGGCTGTAACTCCAGCAAAAATCAATGAACCGGAAAAAAATGCAATAGGCACAGCAATGCTTCCTGCTAACATGGCGTTAACACCAAAAAAAATTTAAAAAAATAATAATGAAATAAGAAAATTAAAAAAAAATAATAATAATAATCAAGAAATTTTAAAAAAAAATGTTAAGGGGCTGTAATTCCATCAAAAATCAATGAACAGGGAAAAAAATGCATTAGGCACATCAATGCTTCCTGAGCACTAACATGGCGTTAACACCAAAAAAAAAAAAATTAATAAAAATAATCAAATAAAAAAATAAAAAAATAAAAATTAAAAATTAAAAAATATATTAAAACAAAAGAAATAATTCAAACAAAATAATTAAAACAAAAAAAAAACAATTAAAAAAAGAATTACTAATAATAAAAAAAATGCAAAATATTTGGTAAAGTTTGGTAAAGATCAGATGAAAAATGAAAGCCCTATCGTATTAAAGAGGCTCAATATAGCATTTTTAACTAAATCAAGGGCCATAACTCTGTTGTTATTGGTCCGATCTGGCTGGTTTTCGAACTTGTGCGAGCTTTCATTGATATTAACAATCTGGTAAACCTTGGCCAGTAGAGCTAAAAATCATCAGCTCCAAAAAGTATGTCAAGTTCATACATGAAATCCAGGCATCCAAAAAAAAGATGCACTAACGAAGACACAACTACATCAAAAAAGAATATGTTTTCTTCCAAAGATTAAGCTATAAATTAGGTTTAAAACATCTAGTGCATAATTCTAGTTCATGAGAAAGTGATGTAAATGTAACAATTAAAGTTATCTGCCCTTTGCTTGGATGGTGAAGGTCACATCCACATTTGCTTTGTCACGTTGCAATGTACCACTCAAGATACAATAATAAGCAGAGTTTGAAAAGTCTTAGTGCATACAGTTTGTGAAAAAGTGACCTAAACGCCAAAGTTGAAGGTAAAAAATATAAGGTTATCTGCCCTTGCTTGGAGGGTGAAGGTCACTTCCACATTTGCTTTGACACGTTGCGATGTACCACCCAAGATACAACTATAAGCCAAGTTTGAAAGGTCTAGCTAGTGCATACAGTTTGTGAAAAAGTGACCTAAACGCAAAAGTTGAACCTAACAATTAGTAAGTTATCTGCCGTTTGCTTGGAGGGTCAAGGTCACTTCCACATTTGCTTTGTCAAGTTGCGATGTTCCACCCATGATACAACTATAAGCAAAGTTTGAAAGGTCTAGTGCATAGTGTTTGTGAGAAAATGACCTAAACGCAAAACATGAACCTAAAAATAAGTAAGTTATCTGCCCTTTGCTTGGAGGGTCAATGTCACTTCTACATTTGCTTTATCACGTTGCGATGTACCACCCATGATACAACTATAAGCAAAGTTTGAAAGGTCTAGTGCATACAGTTTGTGAGAAAATGACCTAAACGCAAAACTTGAATGTTGACGCCGCCGCCGTAGCCGCCGCCGCCGCCGCCGCCGCAGCCGCCGCCGGAAAAGCAACACCTATGTCTCTTTTTTTCTTCAAAATGGCGAGACAAAACAAGAGGCCCAAGAGGGCCGGTGGACGCTCTACTGGCTAAAACGGCTCTTATACCAAGGATTGTCGACATAAAATTCCCATCATTACTTCTTTTAAAACATTGCACAAACAACAGGGATAGGATGACATTAGATCGCTCACCTGGTAATGACGGGCAATAAATCTGCTGTATATGGTGTAAGTCTGGCATGGGTATTTTTTAATTTGTCCCACTTTCTTCTATGAATGAAATTTAATAAAAATGTGTTTGTGTGTGAGGTTGTGGGGGTGGTGGGGGTGGTTCTAACAAGATATAGCTGGTTTTCGAACTTGTCCATGATTTCATTGATATACTGCGCTTTGCACAAATAGACATCATACAGAGGCTTCCTGCAATAGTTTGTAGAAATCCAACAAGCCGTTTAGGAGGAGTAGCGCCGACAAGAAATTTAAAGTAAAAATGTCAAAGGGACATAACTCCCTCATAAATAAGCGAACTGGAACAAAAGCGCGATATGCACAACTAGGCATCTTACCGATGCTTCCTGCCAAGTTTCGTAGAAATCCATCAAGGCGTCGTTTAGGAGGAGTAGCGCCCACAAGAAATTTAAAAGTAAAAAATGTCAAGGGGCCGTAACTCCATCAAAAATCAACGAACCGCAAAAAAACGCAATAAGCACAACTAGAAATCATAGCGATGCTTCCTGCTAACACGGCGTTAACACACAAAAACGAGAGCTGTCGGAGAACAGCGCAGGTCGACTATTCGTTTTTTCAGAGAATAATAAATTATATAGTCAGTATATACCATCAGAAAACAAGGCTAAACAATGTTGGGGTGGGGCTGGGTTGGGGGGTCGGAGGGGGCGGACGGAGCTGGTATAAAAACTCGGGCCGATATAAAATTATTGTTAGAATCTCATACAAATTATAGTAAAATTTGGGGCATGGTAAAAATATTCCAGTTTCGAGCGTGGTGGTGGGGAGGAGTGGGAGGGGGTCGGGGCAACATAGGTATGTGTAAGAATTGACCAAAACAACACAGAAATATATGTTGCAAGATCGGCAAGATAGCTATGTTTAAAGAATTGACAAAAACAACACAGAAAATAAAAAAATAAAACACAAAAACAACACAGAAAAATGAAAAAAAATAGTTTCGAGTGGTGGGGGGAGGGTAGTGTGTGGGAGTGGGGTGGAGGGGGCAACATATATGTGTAAGAAGCTATGTGTAAGAAATTACCAAAACAACACAGATATATGTAAAAAAACAATAAACATTAAATACAAATATTCCAGTTTCGAACGTGGGGGTGGGGTGGAGGGGGAAGGGGGTGGGAGCAACATAGGTATGTGTAAGAATTGACCAAAGCAACACAGAAGTATTTTTAAAAAAATCGAGTGTATGTGGCTGGGGGGAGGGGGCGGGGAGAGAAGCAGGGGTGGTGGGGGATGGAGCAACGTATGTGTAAGAAGCTATGTGTAAGAATTGACCAAAAAACACAGAAATATGTAAATATAAAAATAAAAAAAATATTCTAGTTTCGAGTGTGTGGTGGGGCGGGAGGGGTTGGGAGTGGCGGGGGAGGCGGGGGGAAGGGGCCAACATGTTTAAGAATTGACGAAAGCAACACAGAAATATGTAAAAAAAAAATAGAGATTCGAATGGGGGTGGGGGGAGCGGGGTGAGAGGCGGGAGTGGGTTTAGGGGGGGGGGGGTTTGGAGGGGGCAACATATATGTGTTAGAATTGACTAAAACAACACAGAAATATATAAGAAAAAAAGAGGTGTGAAGGGGGTGGGAGTGGGGGTGGAGTGCAAACTTAGATCTGCCTTTATTGCACATTTTATGGGCCATCACAATTTGGGTTCCATGGGAGCCTAGAGTTTGCAGAAGACAAACTTACTGATCCAACCCTTTACAACATACTATAAGGAAACCAATTCCAAAATTTAGTTCAGCTAGGACAAGAAATGTAAGAGACATAGACCTGTAAACACAGCTTACACGCAAAATTTGATGTGAAACAGACACATTTTAAGGGCTATCACAATTTGGGTTCCATGGGAGCCCATGGGTTACAGGAACCAAAACTATTTAAACAGCCCTTAAGGTAATGCTATAAGGAAGCTAATGGCCAAATTTGGTTGTACTAGGGTAAGAATTGTAAGAGATATAGACTTGTAAACACAGCTTACACGCAAAATTTGATGTGAAATGGGACACATTTTATGGGCTATCATAATTTGGGTTCCATGGGAGCCCATGGGTTACAGGAACCAAAATTGCTTATGCAGCCCTTAAAGGTATTTGCTGTAGTTTTCCATGCGCAGCTTTTTTGGGCGACTTCGCTTCTAAAACTATTGTATGGATTTTCCTAAAAATTTACTGGAATGTTGCTTTTGATGTCTAGTTCTATTTATTGTCTTTTTTATTTTTTTTGAATTTTGTTTTTGAATTTTTTGTTTTGAATTATTTTTTTTATTTAATTTTTTTTTATTGTCTATAGGAAAAATTCAGCATTTGTAAAAATTCCAACAAAATTAAAAAATTAAAGCATAATGGTACGGTTCCAAAAGTGGGTGTGGGGAATGGGGGGCAACATAGCTTTATATGTCTAAAATAATAAAAAAAAACAATTGTTTCGATAAGAGAGGCGGGTGTGTGTGTGGGGGGTGGTGGGGGGGGGGGGGGGGGGAAACATATATAAGAATTTACCAAAACAAAACAGAAATATGTAATAAATAAAAATAAAACACAAATATTCCAGTTTCGGGGGTGGGAGAGAGCCGGGCGTGGGGGTGGCAACATAGCTATGTGTAAGAATTGACCAAAACAACACAGAAGTATTTTAAAAAAAATAATCGAGTGTATGTGGCTGGGGGGAGGGGGCGGGGAGAGAAGCAGGGGTGGTAGGGGATGGAGCAACGTATGTGTAAGAAGCTATGTGTAAGAATTGACCAAAAAACACAGAAATATGTAAATATAAAAAAAAAAATATTCTAGTTTCGAGTGTGTGGTGGGGCGGGAGGGGTTGGGAGTGGCGGGGGAGGCGGGGGGAAGGGGCCAACATGTTTAAGAATTGACAAAAGCAACACAAAAAGCAACACAGAAATATGTAAAAAAAAAAAATAGAGATTCAAATGGGGGTGGGGGGAGCGGGGTGAGAGGCGGGAGTGGGGTTTGGGCGGGGGGGTGGGGG
>JAWPHD010012515.1:0-75357 GCA_037043455.1 Cyrtodaria siliqua | reverse complement strand
TGAAACTACTTGACGGATGTTCATGAAACTTCACAGGAATGTTGCTCTTGATGTCTAGTTGATCCTAGAAAAATTTCAGGTTGGCCGGAAATTCAAGATGGCCGCCACGGCTAAAAATAGATTTTCAAAATACAAGTCTGTAGCGACTACTTCCTGAAATCAAAATCAATCAGTAGAGCTTCAAGGTCTACTGACCTCTTGTTTATTTTTTTTTGTTAATTTTATTTGTTTTTAAATTCTGTTTATTTTTTTTTAGCTCTTTGTTGGACCAGTGGGACCAGTAACAGAGAGGTTATGGCTCTTGATTTAGTTAAAAATGCTATATTTTGCCTCGTTAATACGGTAGGGCCTTCATTTTTCATCTGATCTTTACCAAACTTTACTAGATTCTTTAGTTATGGCCCTTGATTTAGTTAAAAAGCTGTATTTTGCCCAAAACTTAAAAAAAACATGTAAATGGCAGTCTCTCGCTTCATTGATGTTATAAGAAAATGTAAAAAATAAAAATAAAACAAGAGGCCCAAGAGAGCCTGTAGACGCTCTACTGGCTACAGGCCCTCTTGGGCCTCTTGTTTTATTTTTTACATTTTCTTATTTCATTAATTTTTAAAAAAAAAAATTGGTGTTAACGCCGTGTTAGCTGGAAGCATTGCTGTGCCTATTGCATTTCTTTCCGTTTCATTGATTTTTGATGAAGTTACGACCCCTTGACATTTTTATTTTTATTTCTTGTCGGCGCTACTCCTCCTAAACGCCTTGTTGGATTTTGACGAAACTAGGCAGGAAGCATCGGTAAGATGTCTAGTTGTGCATATCGCGCTTTTGTTCCAGTTTGCTGATTGATGACGGAGTTATGGCACTTTGACATTTTTACTTTAAATTTCTTGTTGGCACTCCCTCTTGGGCCTCTTGTTTTTAATAAAATGGCATTTTGTTTTTAAACAAATGCACTTAAATATCATCTCAGCAAACGGCAAACTCAATTGTTTTTAGTTATTAAAATGTTTACAAACCATTGACCTTTTTATTTTTAAGTCCAGCCCCCGTTAGACCAGACATGTGAATCCACAGATTTCTTGTATATTTAATACCTTACTACACCCATTTGATAATAAAAAGATACATAAAAATAATCGTAACTTCGTGGATGGTCTCCCTTAGATATAAACACCACAATGTGTAAGGCCCTTGAAATCATTTATGTGTTTGACAGTATTTAATGAAATATTTTCTGAATTGTTTTTTATTTTATATTTAATAGTTGAAATTGAAGTAAATGTAACAGAAAAAATCAGATCATATCAGCCTTATCATATATACATTTTTTTTGATTACATAACTTCATGGACAAATAAATGTGTGTAATCAACTATAATCTACATAAATATTTATTCTGTGCTATTCTAATTTCCAAGAAATGCAATATAGTGGTTAGTTTTAAGTTGAAAGTGTCACAGAGAATGATAAATTTCAATAAAAACATAAACCAAAACCTTCATTAGCTCGACTGATCGCTTAATTATGCCGTGGTGCTGCATCCGTCGTCCGTCTGTCTGTCTGTAAACTTTTTTTTGTGGCGACTACTCCTCTGAAACTACTAAACGGATTTTCATGAAACTTCAACAGAATGTTGCTCTTGATGTCTAGTTGATCCTAGCAACAATTCAGGTCAGCCGGAAATTCAAGATGGCTGCCACGGCTAAAAATAGATTTTAAAAATGCAATTTTGTGTCGACTACTTAAAAACCGTAAGTGATATTGATTTGGAACCTTTACCAAAATGACTGGCACGACATGTAGTTGGTCTTAACAAAAGTTCATTTTGATTGGATGTCAAACATGGCCGCCAGTGGCCATCTTGGTTTACATAGAGTTATATAAGAAAAACCTGTGGCGACTACTCCTCTGAAACTACCTGATTGAATTTCATGGAACTTGACAGGAATGTTGCTCTTCATGACTAGTTGATCCTAGCAAAAATTCAGGTCGGTAGGAAATTCAAGATGGTCGCCACTGCTAAAATAGATTTAAAAAATGCGACAACTTCTCAAAAAAAAAAAGTGATATTGAATTGGAACCTTTACCAAAATTACTGGTGCGACATGTTCTTGGTCCTAACCAAGATTCATTTCGAAGCTGTGTCAAACATCGCAGCCAGTGGTCATCTTTGTTAACATAGAGTTATATGGAAAACTTGTGGCGACTACTCCTCTACTTGAAGGATTTTCATGAAACTTAACATTAACAGAAATGTTGCTCTTGATGTCTTGTTGGCTAAAAATAGATTTTTAAAAAACAAGTTTGTAGTGACTATTTCGTGAAAACTATAAGTGATATTGATATGAATTTTTTTTTCGAAAATGATCAGCATGACATGATATTGGTCCTTGTTGAACATTATTTTGATGTGGCATTAAACATGGCCACCAGTGGCCATCTTTGTTTACATACAGTTATATTGTAAAAACTTGAAGCCCGCTAATCCCCTGAAACTACTTAACAGATTTTCATGAAACTTCACAGGAATGCTGATCTAGCTATCAGAACCTATCAGTAGAGCTTAAAAGTCATTGACCTCTTGTTTATCATTGTTTAAAGAAAGGACTGGCATGGCGCAGTCGGTAGCGCGGCAGATTTGTAACCGGAGGCCCCGGGTTCAATCCTCCATGGTGCCACAGTTCCATCGGTGTGTTCCTGGGCAAGACACTTTCCCTTAGCCTCGTCCGTTGGATGGGGACGTAAACCGAGCGGTCCCGTGTATCGGTCTATCCTCCAAGCATGTTAAAGAAATATAGGAATCTATTCGATAATAAGAGTAGGGCACGGTGCCTGGATTCCTATCTCTCTGGGGCGGTTCTAAATAACCTATACTGTGGTGATGAGACGTTAAGCAACATTCAATTCAATTCAATTCATTGTTTTAAACTTAATAAACTGTTACTAATAGTGCAAAAGATATTGGCCTTAATATTTTAACTTGAGGACGTCACTCGTATACTGGGAATGTCAGCAAATGTTAGTGTAAATACATTTAAACAGGTAATTTTCTTTTGACCTTGACATTTTTGACCTGTTGGAAATGCATGTTTTCATAGATTGTACACAAATGATGGCACGACCTTTGCCTTCGTTTTCACGGCTGCAAATCTCGCTAAGAGCACTGTCGTAAGAGAGGTCGATATTTAAATGTCACCCACAAACTTATGATCTCCATGATATGTTTGTATTCACAATTTCACATTCTGTAGTGTTGGATGAAACACTAATCTGTTGCTGTTTTACATTACAAGAAATTCGAGAAGATGATGGCCCCCGTCACTGAGCCCCAGACAGACGGGGAACACACTGTTGTGCGTCCGTGCATCATGGTGGAAACTCCAGAATACATAAGGCAAGAACAGCCAGTAGCACCCATATTGACAGAACAAATGCAGATGAATGTACCAACCCCGTCTCTGGTACAACAGCCTGGCAGCATGAAGATGGAACAAGAGCAGTTTGTACGTTCAAATGTTATTTCAGTCTAAAGTTTTAATGGGACACACAGCAATCCTGATATTTTTAAAAACTCATGGCAGCCCGTTCCCTTTCTAAATAACTTTCATTTTTGGAAATCATTATTAATAATCTGTTGACAGTACAAAGTTGTTTTTAGCTCTACTGATCAGAGATCAGCAGAGCTTATGCCGTGGTGCGGCGTCCGTCGTCCGTCCGTAAACTTTATTTTGTAGCGACTACTCCTCTGAAACTACTGAATGGATTTTCATGAAACTTTACAGAAATGTTGCACATGAAGTCTAGTTGATTTTAGCAAAAATTCATGTAGATGTGAAATCCAAGATGGCCGCCAAATCTAAAAATAGATTTTTAAAAAACAAGTTTGTAGCGACTACTTCTTGAAAACTCTAAGGGATATTGCTATGGGACTTTTTCTAAAATGATCAGCATGACATGATGTCGGTCCTTGTCGATAATCGTTTTGATTCGACGTTAAACATGGCCAGCGGCCATCTTTGTTTACATAGAGTTATATAATGAAAACTTGTAGCGACTACTCCTCTGAAACTACTTGACGGATTTTCATGAAACTTCACAGGAATGTTGCTCTTGATGTCTAATTGATCCTAGCAAAATTTCAGGTCGGCCGGAAATTCAAGATGGCCGCCACGGCTAAAAATAGATTTTTAAAAAATAAGTTTGTAGCGACTACTTCTTGAAAACTATAAGAGATATTGATATGGGACTTTTTCTAAAATGATCAGCATGACATGATGTTGGTCCTTGTCGAAAATCGTTTTAATTCGACGTTAAACATGGCTGCCAGCGGCCATCTTTGTTTACATAGAGTTTTATAATGAAAAATTGTAGCGACTACTCCTCTGAAACTACTTGATGGATTTTCATGAAACTTCACAGGAATGTTGCTCTTGATGTCTTATTGATCCTAGCAAAATTTCAGGTCGGCCGGAAATTCAAGATGGCCGCCACGGCTAAAAATAGATTTTTAAAAAATAAGTTTGTAGCGACTACTTCTTGAAAACTATAAGAGATATTGATATGGGACTTTTTCTAAATTTTCAGCATGACAAGATGGTTATCCGAGTCGAACATTATTTTGATTCGACTTTAAACATGGCTGCCAGTGGCCATCTTTGTTTACATAGAGTTATATAATGAAAACTTGTAGCGACTACTCCTCTGAAAATACTTGACGGATTTTCATGAAACTTCACACGAATGTTGCTCTTGATGTCTTATTGATCCTTGCAAAATTTCAGGTCGGCCGGAAATTCAAGATGGCCGCCATGGCTAAAAATAGATTTTCAAAATACAAGTTTGTAGCAACTACTTCTTGAAAACTATAAGTGATATTGATATGGGACTTTTTCTAAAATGATCAGTAGGACATGATGGTTATTCAAGTCGAACATTATTTTGATTCGACGTTAAACATGGCTGCCAGTGGCCATGTTTGTTTACATAGAGTTATATAATGATAACTTGTAGCGACTACTCCTCTGAAACTACTTGACGGATTTTCATGAAACTTCACACGAATGTTGCTCTTGATGTCTAATTGATCTTAGCAAAATTTCAGGTCGGCCTGAAATTCAAGATGGCCGCCATGGCTAAAAATAGATTTTTAGCTCTACTGATCAGAGATCAGCAGAGCTTATGCCGTGGTGCGGCGTCCGTCGTCCGTCCGTCTGTCCGTAAACTTTTTTTTGTAGCGACTACTCCTCTGAAACTACTGAATGGATTTTCATGAAACTTTACAGAAATGTTGCCCATGAAGTCTAGTTGATCCTAGCAAAAATTCATGTAGATGTGAAATCCAAGATGGCCGCCAAATCTAAAAATAGGTTTTTAAAAAAACAAGTTTGTAGCGACTACTTCTTGAAAACTCTAAGGGATATTGCTATGGGACTTTTTCTAAAATGATCAGCATGACATGATGTTGGTCCTTGTTGAAAATCGTTTTAATTCGACGTTAAACATGGCTGCAAGCGGCCATCTTTGTTTACATAGAGTTATATAATGAAAACTTGTAGCGACTACTCCTCTGAAACTACTTGACGGATTTTCATGAAACTTCACAGGAATGTTGCTCTTGATGTCTTATTGATCCTAGCAAAATTTCAGGTCGGCCGGAAATTCAAGATGGCCGCCACGGCTAAAAATAGATTTTCAAAATACAAGTTTGTAGCAACTACTTCTTGAAAACTATAAGTGATATTGATATGGGACTTTTTCTAAAATGATCAGCAGGACATGATGGTTATTCAAGTCGAACATTATTTTAATTCGACGTTAAACATGCCTGCCAGTGGCCATGTTTGTTTACATAGAGTTATATAATGATAACTTTTAGCGACTACTCCTCTGAAACTACCTGACGGATTTTCATGAAACTTCAAACGAATGTTGCTCTTGATGTCTAATTGATCTTAGCAAAATTTCAGGTCGGCCGGAAATTCAAGATGGCCGCCATGGCTAAAAATAGATTTTTAGCTCTACTGATCAGAGATCAGCAGAGCTTATGCCGTGGTGCGGCGTCCGTCGTCCGTCCGTCTGTCCGTCCGTAAACTTTTTTTTGTAGCAACTACTCCTCTGAAACTACTGAATGGATTTTCATGAAACTTTAGAGAAATGTTGCCCATGAAGTCTAGTTGATCCTAGCAAAAATTCATGTAGATGTGAAATCCAAGATGGCCACCAAATCTAAAAATAGGTTTTTAGCTCTACTGATCAGAGATCAGCAGAGCTTATGCTGTGGTGCGGCTTCCGTCGTCCGTCTGTCTGTCCGTCTGTCCGTAAAGTTTTTTTTGTAGCGACTACTCCTCTGAAACTACTGAATGGATTTTCATGAAACTTTACAGAAATGTTGCCCATGAAGTCTAGTTGATCCTAGCAAAAATTCATGTTGATGTAAAATCCTAGATGGCCGCCAGATCTAAAAATAGGTTTTTAAAAAACAAGTTTGTAGCGACTACTTCATGAAAACTATAGGTGATATTGATATGGGACTTTTCTAAAATGATCAGCATGACATGATGTTGGTCCTTGTCGAAAATCGTTTTGATTCGACGTTAAACATGGCTGCCAGCGGCCATCTTTGTTTACATAGAGTTATATAATAGAGTTATATAATGGAAACTTGTAGCGACTACTCCTCTGAAACTACTTGACGGATTTTCATGAAACTTCACAGGAATGTTGCTCTTGATGTCTTATTGATCCTAGCAAAATTTCAGGTTGGCCGGAAATTCAAGATGGCCACCACGGCTAAAAATAGATTTTTAAAAAATAAGTTTGTAGCGACTACTTCTTGAAAACTATAAGAGATATTGATATTTTAATTCGACGTTAAACATGACTGCCAGCGGCCATCTTTGTTTACATAGAGTTTTATAATGAAAACTTGTAGCGACTACTCCTCTGAAACTACTTGACGGATTTTCATGAAACTTCACAGGAATGTTGCTCTTGATGTCTTATTGATCCTAGCAAAATTTCAGGTTGGCCGGAAATTCAAGATGGCCGCCACGGCTAAAAATAGATTTTTAAAAAATAAGTTTGTAGCGACTACTGCTTGAAAACTATAAGAGATATTGATATGGGACTTTTTCCAAAAAATTATCAGCATGACATGATGGTTATCCGAGTCGAACATTATTTTGATTCGACGTTAAACATGGCTACCAGTGGCCATCTTTGTTTACATAGAGTTATATAATGATAACTTGTAGCGACTACTCCTCTGAAAATACTTGACGGATTTTCATGAAACTTCACACGAATGTTGCTCTTGATGTCTAATTGATCCTTGCAAAATTTCAGGTCGGCCGGAAATTCAAGATGGCCACCATGGCTAAAAATAGATTTTCAAAATACAAGTTTGTAGCGACTACTTCTTGAAAACTATAAGTGATATTGATATGGGACTTTTTCTAAAATGATCAGCATGACATGATGGTTATTCAAGTCGAACATTATTTTGATTCGACGTTAAACATGGCTGCCAGTGGCCATGTTTGTTTACATAGAGTTATATAATGATAACTTGTAGCGACTACTCCTCTGAAACTACTTGACGGATTTTCATGAAACTTCACACGAATGTTGCTCTTGATGTCTAATTGATCTTAGCAAAATTTCAGGTCGGCCGGAAATTCAAGATGGCCGCCATGGCTAAAAATAGATTTTTAAAAAATAAGTTTGTAGCGACTACTTCTTGAAAACTATAAGAGATATTGATATGGGACTTTTTCTAAAATGATCAGCATGACATGATGGTTATCCAAGTCGAACATTATTTTGATTCAATGTTAAACATGGCTGTCAGTGGCCATCTTTGTTTACATAGAGTTATATAATGAAAACTTGTAGCGACTACTCCTCTGAAACTACTTGACGGATTTTCATGAAACTTCACAGGAATGTTGCTCTTGATGTCTAATTGATCCTAGCAAAATTTCAGGTCGGCTGGAAATTCAAGATGGCCACCACGGCTAAAAATAGATTTTCAAAAAACCAGTTTGTAGCGACTACTTCCTGAAATCAAAATCAATCAGTAGAGCTTCAAGGTCATTGACCTCTTGTTGAATATAACTTATTGTGGATTATATTGCACCAATAATATACTTAAACCTTTGGATTGAGTGAAATTGTATAAAGTTTTATTTAGGAAGAGTCAAACCTGATTAAACAACCACTAAAAGGAAGAGCAAAATTGGTCACTTAACACAGGTGGTCCTTTAATTCAAACATTACAATTAAGAAATGAAATAATAGTGGCTTCTTTTAAAGACATTTTCTATAGTTTTTTCTGCATAACAGATTTTCTTTAAACTTTTTGTACAGTAAGGCTGTTATATATATATATAGACAGAAAAGGCAAAAATAATGGTAGGTCACCATTATTGTTAAAATTAAAAAAAAAAAATTGTAATGCCACCGTTGTGTCAATCGGTCCAAAAAGTTGAACAAGTCCATGAAATAGCTTAATAAGACATTTTTGAAGTCTAATCATTTATTCATTGGTCACAATTCTGCTAAAATTGTATAAAAGTAAAGAACATTTAATTACAATAACATTTAAAGCTCATCTTTACCACAATTTATGCACAAATTAGCCCATAATGAATTATTTTTTTGTATGTTCCCAATAAGAGAATTTGTTTAAACTTTCTAAGCACATAGTTTAACATATATAAAAACAAAATGTGCAATACTTTTTTTTAGTTCCCCTTGCTTGTTCAGAAAATATTTTTGAAACCCTACCCCTATGCTAAAAGGCCAAGTTTTGTATGAAATTATATAGAAATGGTATATTTTCCCTTTTTGTTATGTTCCTAATAACAGAATTTGTTCAAAAACTTCCTAGGCACTTATTTGAAGATATAGTAAGACAATATATGCAATTAAAATTATAGGTCACCATGCATATTGAGATTTAATATTGGTTTTTGGAACCCTACCATTATGCTTAAATTTTTTAATTTTGTTTGAATTTTTACAAAATGCTATATGTTTCCTATTTTATGTATCTAATAATA
This sequence comes from Cyrtodaria siliqua, assembly GCA_037043455.1. Classification (NCBI taxonomy): domain Eukaryota; kingdom Metazoa; phylum Mollusca; class Bivalvia; order Adapedonta; family Hiatellidae; genus Cyrtodaria; species Cyrtodaria siliqua. Next base: position 66,298 of record JAWPHD010012515.1, on the reverse strand, counting down.
GGGATTTATTTAAATAAAGACAATAAAAAATCCAAAAAAAAAAAAAAAAAATCCAAAAAAAAAAAAAATCCAAAAAAAAAAAATCCAAAAAAAAATAAAATAAAAAAAAAATCCAAAAAAAAATACAACTAGACATCAAGAGAAACATTTCGTTAAATTTTGAGGAAAATTCATCCAATAGTTTTAGAAGAGTAGTCGCCCAAAATGCTGCGCATGAAAACTACAGAAAATGCCTTTAAAACATTTGGAGGCTTAGTAGAAGTGGTCTTTTGAGCAAGTTTGACTGAATGTGAATATTTTTAAAACTGAAAATAGAAAATAATAATTGATTTATAATAAATTCAGGTCAACTATTGATCATCACATGCCGTTTTATGTCCACAACTTTCTAAGTGAGTTTTCAAAAGAACTCGCTGCTATATTAATATCCACAGCCTTTAAGGGAAAGAGATGGATATAGAATGGATAGATATTAACAACATTGTATGAATAACGTCTCTTACAATCTTGTCTGAATCTTAAGTCTCTTGTTGTCCAACAGGAGGGATATCATTCCACTGAATTTGTTTTTGCACAGGTATTTATTTCACTGATGTATATTCTTGGACATATCAGGTATTGATGCTTTTTTCAATACATTTTCATGTATTAATAATAAGAAAACTAATAATTTATGTTATTACCTATTTGAAGAATGCGCTGCTACAATTCTTGCTTCAAAACACCGCACAAATCGAAACACCAACACAGTCTGCTCCAATCTCTATTGGTGGAGGAAACAGAACATGGGGAAATGAACAAATGGACTTCCAGGGTGTATCTACCAGACATGTGGTTGGACAAGCGCCGAGGCAACACATTACTGGAAAATCCCATGGAGGGGGTTTGATGGGAAGATCCCAGGTGCGACAGGTGATGCCACAAACACCAGCTGTACAGGATGATGATGTGGATATGGGAAATAATGGTGACATCGGCAACCTTCCCAACTTAGATTTTCTGAAATAAACGGGTCGATCCGATCTTGTTCGACCCCTTGTGACATTTACTGGAGATTTTATATTGTTCGACCCTATGTGACTGTTGACAATTAAATATTGACAGAACTGGACATAAAATATACTTTAAAATTGAAATGTGTGTTTCAGCTGTATGTGTATAGCTAAATAATGAAAAATGAACTTGGTGAAATGATTTATAACACAAATTAATGAATTACTTAACTTAAACCGTTTTGTTTTTCATTTGAATAATAAGACATCATGGATAATGCTGCGCCTTTTACTTCTAAGGTGTCAATATGATACTGTGAAATTAAGTTTAATATTTTGTTAATAATAATTTTCAAATTAAGCCTTTGTGATCATCAAGCAGAAATCCAAACATATTTTGCACCTTGTTGTTATTACGAGGGTCATTCAATAAGTTCTGTCACTAACGCGTTTTAACAATTATGTGCTCATTGTGAGTGTTGGTGTTTGGTACCAAATGAAAGAGAGTTTCAATACCATTCCATTGATGGTAAAATAAATGCTATATCTTTTGTGTGACGAAAGTTATGGAACATTTAATACACATCACTTGTACATACTGAGGCATTTTCGTCCTGAGTTTTTTCAGGTATGTTAATTGTTACTTTTTTTTGAAATGCCTCTTTCTCTTTAAGTACTCGTCGAAGACTTTTGAAATTTCTCATACATTACCAGTTTTTTCTGTGCATTACAAGATTCAAAATTTAAGCATGGTAGATGAAAAGGCATTGTCTTAGAAATTAACATTTTAAACTAATGTGTAAAATTAATTTAATGATAAATGGACATTAAATGGAAGGGCAGTCTTCTGAAATAGCGTTTTTGGATGATCAATATTTTCACTAAAGATTGTACAAAATGCTACAATAATGTGTCGAATATAAAATTTAAACACCGACGGACTAGAATTTGTAAAAAGATATGAAAACATATTAACCCTATGAGAATAATTACGACATTTAAAAGATATTATAACATTTCCGTAAACAAAATGAAGAAAATCAGTGTTATTTCTGCTAAAATTAAGGGATATGCATTCACTCATATCTGGTTTGCAGCAAGACCTTTCCGAATTCTCGACAATCATTTTCATGCATTATGGGCAAATAACAACAGATGGCGTACAAGAAAATTTAAAAGCATAGAATTATTCAAATAATTTTTACAACGTTTTGTAACAAGGACATTTTCAGATATGCCAGTATCCAAAAGGTGTGGTAGGGGGAGGTAATTCGGGGTATAAATAAACGGACATTTTTCATTTTTGTTGTGGAATTTAAGAGAGCGAACCCAGTAGTATTATAAATACACTACTTTATCTCAGTGTAATATCCAGTTCAAAGGATATATGCCTAGTGACAGAACTTTTTGAAGCACCCTCGTAGATGGCTAAAACCATTATTTTATGTACCTGTCACTACTCTTTGTTGCAATTTCTTGTGTTTCTTGTGTTTAATCTTTTCTTACATAATTCAAAAAAAGGTCTATCATTACGTGGTCCCGCCTTAATTCCATTAAGCGCTGCGAAAGCTTATATTTGCAGGATTTCATAACGGATATTTCGACAATAAAACTCGTTTAAAAACGTTTTTTTACTGAAAAAATTGCAATAACCTGTTTAAAAGTGCCTGTTAAATGTTTTAATTTTACAATATGCAAACTTTTTAAGCTGAAAGTAAGGTTTTATTTCATACCCCAGCCAACCCCGTTTTTATTTCTTGGAGAAGGAGTTGGATGGCGTATGAAAGTTAATACTCGGACCACTTAATACTTGGACCACGTAATGTTTTAAAACAACAGTAATATTTGGAATATAGGAACCTCAGAATACATGTTGAGATAGGCCCTGTTTATACCTAGCTACTATGCTCTTCCATTCAGTGGACATAATTAGTGTTTAGGTTGTAATTACCTTATAATTTTACTTTTAAGACATTTCACTACTGCTATCTTAACTGTTTTAGGTTGTGCTCTATATAACCGTAATTGAATGCTTGTTAACTGTAAAGAACATAAGCATACACGTTTCAAAATGGTATATATATATAAGTACAGTATAAACCCGACTTTGTTATTAAATAACGTCATGTATTATTAAAACTTGTAAACACACAGTGTCTGTAGATTTGTATGTAAATGCTAGCATTAGAGTTAAAAAAAAGCAACAAACAAAAGCAGTAATTTATTCATTGGGGTTTCTATTGATGGGCTGTTTGCTGTTGACCTAATCACTTGGCATTATGCCAATTTACATCACAATATATATTGTCGGGCCTCATCCTTTTTCATATTTTTTCTTGTGCAAAACAAGATGGATTTGTTTGTATAATTGATTATCATTTAGGGATGGAATGTTCCAGTAGGCTTTGTGGAAAATTCAGCACATCCGTGGTCAAGGGGTTAAGAACGCTGTTTTGTAAATCTTCTCGCCTCTTACTGCTGTGGGTTTAAATCCCACTGAGAGCTCAACGTGTGTGAAAGTGTTGATTCTTACCGATGGTGGGAGGTATGCACTACTGGTTATACCCAGGAAAATTGGGGTGGACTGCCTCTACCACAAAAAAATCAAATGTCATATATGGCCTAAAATGTACTAAAAATGGCATAAAACACCTTTCAAACTTGGTGGAAAATTTATAAGCCACAAGTCGGGAGAAACAATAATTATTTTATTTTCACTCATTTTTTACCATTTTGGGTAAGTTGTTGCTATGTACAGTTGTGCTTGCTATGTACAGTTTTGATATTAGTCGGACTTAATCTGACTAAATCTGTGTTGTTTGCCTGATATATTTTTCCAAATGTTCTGTCATTTGTAAATGTAGTCTTTCTTTGTAAATGTGCTCTACCCTACAGGAGGTCTAATTTCCCTAGGGAATCTGGGAACTGAATACCTTGATCTCGATTTGAATGAGGATTGAGAACATGGTATTTGTTTCATGTTTGCCCAATTTCTCATCACCATTCCCCATTCCAACCTGATTGGACCTAAGCTGTTCATTCTTAATGTGCTATGTTCTACTATGTTGTTTTTTCATGCATCCTTTATTGTGTCGCCTTTTTGAAGAAAAATGCGATACATAGGGATCACTTTGTCGTCTGTCGGTCGGTCCGTCAGTCAGACAGTCAGTCCGTCTGTCACGAAAACTTAACGTTGGCTATAACTTTGTCATTTCTTGATATTTCTTCATCAAACTTTCAATATATGCTCATCATGACAACATCGACATGACCATGTTAAAATATAAAGGGCAAGGTCACACTGAAGTTCATTATATGGGTTAAATACTCATTTTTTCTTCATGAAAACTTAACGTTGGCTATAAATTTCTCATTTCTTGATATTTCTTCATCACACTTTCAATATATACTCATCATGACAACATCGACATGACCATACTAAAATATAAAGGTCAAGGTCACACTGAAGGTCATTATATCGGTTAAATACTCATTTTTTCTTCACGAAACTTAACGTTGGCTATAACTTTCTCATTTCTTTATATTTCTTCATCAAACTTTCAATATATACTCATCATGACAACATCGTCATGGCCATACTAAAATATAAGATCAAGGTCACACTGAAGGTCGCTATATGGGTTAAATACTCATTTTTGTCTTCTCAAAAACTTAACATTTGCTATAACTTTCTCATTTCTTGATATTTCTTCATCTAACTTTCAATATAATTATACTCATCATGACAACATCGACATGACCATACTAAAATATACAGGTCAAGGTCACACTGAAGGTCATTATAAGCGTTAAATACTCATTTTTTTCCTCACGAAAACTTAGTCAGGCTAGTTTGTCAAGGTCATTTATCAGGGTCCCAAAAATCTTATTATACTGACAAAGCACTGACAGGCAACACACGTGTTCCGCAGAACACCCGTCTAGTTGTACATTATGTTGCCTTGTGGTATAGTAGCCTACATATTAAATTGCTAATGGTGTTGTAAGATTTAGATTTTGGGTTTATCTCACTAACCTGTAGTGGAGTCTACCATGTGTGTTGGGTCAAACTTATTTATTTATAGTGGAACAAATAATAAAAAAAAAAAAAAAAATCTTGAAAAGGCAAAACTGCTAAAACATGCAAAAAAATAAATAATATGCCAATAGGGCACTTCTTCCGCACGCTGTTGTTGGTTTAATTGGACAACTTATTAAACTTTATGTATTTAAAAATAGACACAACACTATGCTAAATTCACTACTTGTTTCTGTGATAAAACTATATTATAGGAGAAGGATGTGGTGACAAAAACAAACTCATCTTTGTGATCTTTCTGATTCCATATCTCTTGCTGTGAAATTTTGAACTATGTATTAAAACATTTTTGGAAGTTGTTCTGCATATTTAATTTATTTGCATTCCTTGTTTTTGAGGCGAGGAGCAAATTCCCCGCTGCAATGTCAACAGAATGGTATATCAAAAATTGAAGGGTGGCCAGATTTCTGAGGTAAAAATAGCTCTGAGAGCTAAAAATAGCACAAGTGGCGGCCAAACAGCATTTAAATGATATGCCTCCGCGTAGATAAATTGTGCCTCCGGGTCTGCATGAACTGAATGTAATGAGAAGAACTGACTTAAACTAAGACGAGCTATGTATGTAATAGGAAAACAATAATATTCCAACAATATATCAGTTGTGTCTACAGAATTTGCCTTGTTTAACCGAATAAAATAGTTGATCATATTGGGGAAAAACGTTCTTATTACGTTTTATTTGATTTTACTTCAGATAGAACATGAAAACCACATGATTATTGCTTTATTATGTATAATTGTCTATAGCAACAACTATTTCGAAAATTGTTTAGTGATTCACGATGTCAGTGAATTATTATTAATGATAAGACGAAATGAAGAAACATGTTTAGACACCACTGGATTGTTATTGTGTTGGAATATAGCATATATAGAAATCTTGTTATCCTTATAGCTCCTGTATTTAAGATCAGATTCCATCAAAACTTTCATAGATTGTAGAGTTCAGGATCTAGTCGTACAAGAACAGAAAGGTAGAGGGGCATTCCGGATCTGAACGCTATATACCAATTGACAAGATACAAAAATTGCAAGAACAACTGGCGTCGGGCGCTATTTTTCCCCCATTTCTACTAATTTTTCCTGCACTTTGTTATTCATGGCATTTTCATCTTATTCAGATTTTGTTCATTACACGAGGGCTGGCGTGGCGCAGTCGGTAGCGCGGCAGATTTGTAACCGGAGGCCCCGGGTTCAATCCTCCGTGGTGCCACTGATTTCCGTCGGTGTGTTTTTGGGCAAGACACTTTCCCTTAGCCCCGTCCGTCGGATGGGGACGTAAACCGGGCGGTCCCGTGTATCGGTCTATCCTCCGAGCACGTTAAAGAACCATAGGAATCTATTCGATAATAAGAGTAGGGCAGGTTCCCGGATTCCTATGTATCCTTCCCCTCTCTCTGGGGCGGCTCTAAATAACCTATACTGTGTTGATGAGCCGTTAAACAACATTCAATTCAATTCAATTGTTCATTACACAAACCCCGCCGCATTCAGCACTTCAGTGCTTTGATTACAACACAGGTGTTTGTATTAGCACAATCAGAGACTATTATTTGTATTAGCACAATCATAGACTATTATTTGTATTAGCACAAATTATTTGTATTAGCACAATCAGAGACTATTAAATCAGTTAAATGAGCCATATAGTTATCACTATGTCCATCTATCGGACCATTTATGATAAAGTTTGTTTGGTCTCTAACCTCATTTCTCGGCACATATTAGACTGTGTATTATGGTCAATTCTTTTGTGGTATGGGCAGACCACCCACTTGTTCCTGAGTAGAACCAGTACTGTAAACCTCCTGCCATTTATAAGATCAACATTTCCTCACTTAAAAGTCAAGCTCGCAGCGGGATTCAAGCTCGCAACATTGATAGACGGTTTCAAAAGCAGCATATTTAACCTCTTGACAGAAGTGTAACCAAATTTCATTCATAAACTTTCCACAATGAGCACATGCCCATCTTTTTGGGTCAAAGGTCAAGGTAGCTATGACCCGATAATGTAAACTATCGGCATGGTAACTCATCAACCTCTTGCCACTTCCATCAAATTTCACAGGTAGACTGGCTATGTTGAGAGTATGAACCTATTCTGTTTGGGGTCGAAGGTCATGGTTGGTATCGTTCTATTTACTATCAAATATATTTCTATGGTTCTTTAATGTGCCTGAAGGATATACTGATACACAGGACAACTCAGTTTACATCCCATTCGATAGACGAGGCTTGCCCAAGGACACATTTTGAAGTAACTCAGTGGCATTGTGTACCTGCTACCACACACCTGAGGCTATACATACCAGTGAGGCTTGAACGTGATCACTGAGTCTGGTAGATAGCACTTGGACTCAGTGATTGTTTGTTTGTATGGTGTTTTACGTCATTTTCAACACATGTAAGGTTATATATGACGATCGATTTTTTGTGGTGGAGGCAGACCACCCACTTCCTGGTACTGTACACCTTACGGATGGCGGGAGGTACAAAATTTCCTATTTCAACTCCGAATCTCCATATTTCCGAGACCAATTCGACTACTTCCGGTTTGTCAGAAGTTTGCAGGTATGCAGTTTATCGTCAGCCATTTGTCCAGCAGTATTGTGCCTCCTTTTAGCTGTATTGGCAAACAATGGTTAATGTCACAGTTTCCGTCAATCCATTAGCTGATTGTTGTGAAATCTATAACTGGTAAACCGTTGCTGGTCTTCATGATATTTGATACGTATCACAGATGAATTCAAAAATGAGCAAACGTGATGTGTGCTTTTCAAAGGTATTGACATTGATTATTGAAAAATGGACACATTTTTTAAACTATAAATGTGAACTATGATGTCCCTATACCTTTGAAAATAAGGTGCTTCTACATTTGAAAACAAGAGCGCCATCTGTGTTTCCTTAAGATTATTGTTAGTTTAGTTTAAACCTATTTATTTTAAAACAATTGTGAAACAACCATATGACTTATACCAATCACTCTCGTTGGCTTCCTCGGTTATGTTAAAAGCATTTCCTAGGTGTGAGGTCAATATGACCTTGACCTTTGAGCTTCTAACAAAGGAAATGCTTCATATTGGTGGGTGTATTGCTTTAAACGGGCTTGGTGTTCTTGACCTTCTGACCCCAAAAACAATCGGGATTTTCTGTTCATCAAGGGCAATGCACTTATGAAGTTTTATGAAAAAGAAAGGACAGACCGGTTACTTCTATAAGGGTAAACTTGAGATCAGAACACTACCTACGTCCGACTTTCCACTAACTTCAAGGATGTATCGGAGAGGAGTACGACGTTTATCAAACCAAGACGAAACTACTAACGATATAAATGGTATGATTATAGATTCTGCAGATACGGACAACCCAGATGGGACTACAGTATAGGATTTAGGTCAAGGCCCAATACATTTGAGTACCTTTTCAATACTTGGTTGGAATATTGACGGACTGTTGTCTAAACTAATTTGTCCTGATTTTACCGAGTAATGGCTTCGATATTTTTGGCTTCGTCGAAACCTGGGCTCAGAACGAGGACGATGTATCTAATGTTTTTCCCGAACATACGTGTTATTTCAGCAAATCCGTCACATTTGAATTATTTGGTCGTGCAATGTCAGGTATTACGGTTTACGTCAGAAACACAATGAATATGTTTGTTACAAGACTATGCCCCGAATGCAAATTTTATGTGTTTTTGTTCAATCAATTATTTGATCTTCCAGTGGATATTGAAGATGTATATTTGGTAATAATTTGAGACTTAAGAACTGCAGAGAATGCAGACATACTGCAGTTTCAAATCAATGTTCCAGAGTTGGAACAATATGAGCAGATTTTGAATAGTGATGTAAATGTTAGAAAATCAATGGACCAAGATGTCAACACATTTGGCTCGGATTTTGCATATCATATTCTTATATATTGTAAATGGTCGAACAGGTGATTGTAAAGATATTGGTAGTTATACTTATGTTAGTACAAATGGTAATAGTGTTATAGATTATGTCATATGTGATGACATTTTCTTAAATTTGTTAGTCTTTTAAAATAGACATACGAACAGAATCTAAGCATTTTCCAATTGTCTTTTGTATTGAAAATAAGACAATAACAAACCAAATGGCGGTTAGACCGTACAGTGTCATTTACAAGTATACATTTTCAGAGGAGAACATTACACAGTATAGGTCTAACTTAAATGAATACCTATCTAACGATTGTGTGCATCAACTATTCGCAACTATCGAGAACGATCAGTCAGATATAAATGACACTGTTAAACAATTTCAAGATATGCTCAAAGGTTGTGGTCAGAGCTGTTTAGAACGGACTCATTTTAAAGCAAGCCAACAACCGAAATGGTTTGATAAAGAGTGCAAAGCTCAGAGAAATGAAAATATAGTTGCCTTAGACAATATCGCCGTAATCAGTCAATAGACTCTAAATGCATATAAGCATGAGAGAAATGCATTTAAAACAATATGTGCCACAAAACAGTCATTATATAACGAAAACACATTAGAAAATCTGATTGATTCATCTAAAAACCCAAAGTCATTCTGGAAACAATTATCTAGCGCTCTAAGTGTAATAGAATTCCATTAAAGGAACAGTATACGCACTTTGAAAGTTTGTTTGAGTTGAATGATGAAGAAAACAGTGTAATGCGGATAATGACTTTGAATTAGATCTAACATTAGATGAAACAGAAAACATCCTTTTTAATTCTGAAATAACTGACGAGGAAATATTAATAAGTGTCTAAGGTCTACAGGAATCAAAGGCCGCTGGTCAGGATGAACTACCACCAGGTTTATTCATACATAGTATTGATATTGTGTTGCTGTTACTTCATAGACTTTTCAATAAAATATTTGATAGTGGTGATTACGCAAACGATTGGAGCAGTGCGATAATAGTTACCTTGTCAAGAACGGTGACCCCAACTTAACAAACTTATAATAGAGATATCCCATTACTAGATATATTTGGAAATATCTACACAGGCATTATTAACAGACGTCTTACATTTTATGTTAACATACAATAAAATATCCGAAGCACAAGCAGGATTCAGAGACGGCTATGGCACCATTGATAATGCATATATTATATATATTACAAGCTGTTATAAGTAAATATCTTTCCAAAAAGCGTGGTAAGCTATACATTGCTTTCGTTGACTTCAAAACCGCATTTGACACAGTATAGGCAGGGACCCAACTTCTCGTATCGTGCAAAAAAACACTTTTGGTTTACCCGGAAAAATATACTCGTGATTATTTGCATATCAATAGCAGAAACTTTGCTATATACGAAACAACCGTATGGATTATTGGTATTCTTTGCATTTCGTAACACCAACGCATTTTCTACGGAAGCCCGTAAGTGATAAGAAAATATTGATATTCAAAGAAAAAATGTGTACAGGTTTATATTTTAGCGATTTGATTTTGTTTTGTATATCAATAAGACACAAGCACGCCTGATTATATTCTGTTTATGCAGAATGCAATTTTCAACATTTTTTTTTTTAATTAACAGCGATTTAAGGATTGAAGCTTGCGGGCAGATGGGTGAAGGGAGCGACGGGCATCCATCTTTTGGCTAAGGCGTTCATGCAAGTTGTTAATAACTTCTGTAAATTGATTTCGGTTAAAACCAACTTTACTGTGAAGCGCTATATAGTTAAGATGCCACTTTTTTACGAGCAAGGCCGATTGTCTCCTTTTCAGAATAGAGTTATGACCCCTGAGTTACTTAAAGGGAATGTAGCGACACAGCCAAACCATCTTTATTATTGAGAGTTCTGAAAAAAATGAATAAGGGTGAAATAATTATCAAAATCGGATGATAAACAAAGAAGATATGATCATCTGAAGTTGAAACGATATGGAAGCGGCCATTTTGAGAGCTATGACATTATGGTTTTAAATTACCATATATGAAATATTTATAAATATGAAAATTTACTGATTTATAGGGAAAAAATGACAGCAGCTGTATGAAAAATATGTAATACTTAATGGCAATAATGCTTTTTATGAACAGGAAAAAATGCATTTATTTGCAGTGATTTTCTTCGTTTTAAATGATATTTATCAATATTCCATATATGGTAATATGGAACTATGACGTCATAGTTCTAAAAATGGCGGCTCCCATATTCGTTTTAGAACAACCTTTAAATGGTCATATCTTTTTTGTTTACCATCCGATGTTGATAATTATTTTACATTTTCCCAAGTTTTTCAGAACTCTCAATAATAGAGCTTGTTTGGCTGAGTCGCTACATTCCCTTTAACAAAAATGCACATTTTGGGTAAAGCTTAGGTGCAAGGTTTTGATAACTTCTTTATCTTATTTTGGATTTTAACTAACATTGCTGTGAAGCCTTATATCAAACAGACATCAATTACTTACGATCAATGTGGACCTTTGCCTTTTCTAAATAGAGTTATGGCCCCTGATTATCTACGAAAATACATTTTTGTCTTGACATAACAAGTTTTGTTAAAAATTAAACAACATTTTGGGTGGACATCTTATTATACAAATAAGATACCAGAAATGTTAATCATGTTTACGATACATCAACTTGTTTTGCCAGTTTGGAATAGAGGTATGGCACTAAAATTTACTTAGAAAATAAGATTATTGCAACAACTCATAATCTTAAATTGTGTAGAGTTTAAACCACATCGTTTAGTGTGAAGTCAATAACATTAACATACTGGCGGATATTTAGAATCCGTTCGATAATGGTAGCTTTTAGATTTCTTAATACAGTTATGGACCTTTAATTTACCTTGACCATAGAATAGTAGTTACCTCAATTACTGTCTTGTCAAAGTGTAAATTCCAAATTGGTTCACTATTTTTGTCACAGTCAGATGATTGTATTTATCAGAAAAAATAACGGTTTTTTTATTGACTAGTTTCGTTGGAAGGCGATTGAGCGACGTCAGTGTTTGGGTATGACGTCTGACAGAGTTTCTCCAAAACATCATGCATACTATATATTAGTAAATGATTTTATTTGAAATTTGCACGTTTGTTAAGTTAATTGTCCACCCAACATTGGTGCTTCTGTGACCTTGAGCTTCAATTCTAGGTTCTGATTGATTGAACAGGCAACTTTTGGTTCAGGAGGTTGTCAGCTTTTCTCAAACACATCATAAACTTGAATACTTTCCTACGGATTGTGTCGCCTTGATCCATGAAACCCAATATATTAAATAGTGTAATAGAGTCATGTTTACAGTTTAAAACTATAATTATCACTAAATTTGATCCATATCAAATTTCGAGTCAGAAACAAATTATGGTATAAAAGTCGAGAAGGAAATATAACATTCACAGAACACAGTCAGTCAACAAAATACACGTATTGGAAACAAACATCAATCATAAGGATAGAAAAGTGCAAAGTATGCGAAATGGCAAACTCAGGCGGTTGGAAATAAGAATTGCCAGTGACAATATGGATACCTCCTTAAAATGGTCAGTGGCATAAAGGCCGCTGGGGTTAAACCAGGTTCTAGATTGAACCAAACCTCACTCTTACCCTATTTTCATTCCAATAAAATGGGACCAACCGGGCTATATCCTCTTACAAACTAGGCAGTATTAATAGCAATTAGTAGGCAATATAAGTATAACACAAAATGATCATGTATATATTAACAGAATATTAAGTGCCTAATTAGCCACAAAGCAAATACTTTTCAGAAGCCAGGACAACAAAAGAATGATGACGATAAGACAATATTAAAGTAAAAAATTAGGCGTTACCATCCCTTGCCCTATTTAGGTAGAAGCACATGCATTCATTACGATATACAGTATAGAAGGATAGAGATAGAGAGAAGAAGGCCCTTTACTCTATACATATATAATAACTATATTCTTCATTCTAGCCTTCTATACTATATATTGTAATAAATGCCTGTGCCTGTGAGTAGAAGTCATCGTAGGGTTCACAATCTGTCGGGTCATAGCAACATTAATTGTAAAGCATTGTGGCGAACTGTAAATGGGTCAACAACTAAACTTGCAGTGAGTTGCAGAATGATAGGGTCATAAATTTTTTTTGTTATGTTTGTTAACAAGTTTAACACAGATTGTATGTATGTGATAATGACCAATGATCTTAAAAAGTCATATAGTCACTATAGAATTCACGTTGTGACAGACCTTGTTAGAAGAGTTCTGACAATACTTTTAAAAGTAAATCAGGGTTATGATAATAAACCTTTCCAAAGAAACCTTTCCAAAGGTTTGTGCGGATATAAAACTCAATGAAGCACTATTAAAGCTGGATTAGATGAAAAGCAAAACAAACTTCCAACTATGTGCTGGAAAAACAGCCTAATAAAGCACACTTCATTACTATTTCTAGTGTCTGCACCACTACAAACATCTCCAACGGTTTAACATCCTGTCTTACTGCCGTTGTAGATCACGTAATACAATATTGTGCTAAAGCTTATGACAACTCTTGGATTAATATATTTTGGTCGTTACTACTTTCTTGAAAATGAATGCAGTACGCGTCACAAAAACCTTTTCAAAGACAAGCTTATTGCTCTTATTCAATACCACTCAGCACCCCATAGCATTAGTGGTGTCAGGTCGCGGAGTTGATTTCTGATAACCATTTTGATATTTTAGCTATGGTCATGTGAATAGTAATCGCAGACTATTTTCTAAGAACATGGTAACCCGGGTAAGGATTGGGTAATGATCACTTTCATTCAATCTTTACTAAATGTGTTAAAAGGCTTATCAAAGGAGGTTGTCACCTTATTATTTTGCAACGCACTGCATGTTTAGTGGTTGACCCATTTACAGGGCACCGCTTTGCTTTCCACTTGATTGTGCGACCGGAAAGATATTGGACCTATGATGACGTCTACCTAAATCCTGAAAGGACGGTAACGTTTGATGTTTGTCTTCAGTATTGTCTAGTCTTGCCCTTAACAGTGTCAAAATTGAAATGATCTCTCTTGTCATAGAGTTTGCTTATTATTTCTCAGTTTCAATTGCAGAATGTAAATCGAGTAAAGAAGATATAGCAACTCTGAGAAATATTAGCTTTTTTGAATTGAAGTTCTTTAGTTCGTTAAGTTCGTTAGTAGCACTTTTTCTGAAACAGCTGGACCAATTTTGTTTAAACCTTATTCGGAAACATCTGAAAGGAAGAATACCATGCAGAAAATTTGTTTTAGGTCAATGGGAACTCAAAATGGCCACTTTTACTAAAAATAGTCTTAACATTAAAACAATCTTCAAAACCCGTACCACATATTTTGACAATTCCGCAGAATTTTAAAAGCATATCTGAAACCACACGATATAGAGCTCTCGTATATTGCATGCAGCATAAGCTTATATCACTACCAAAAGTAGTATCTATGAAAGTCATACAATCCCTGTGGGATCTAAAAACAACAATATTGATTGGATGTACGGGGAGACTTTTTACGGCCGCCACACAGCACAAACAACACTATTGTGATAATAAAAATTGTATCTGTGAAAGTCATACAATCCCTGTGGGATGTAAAAACAACAATATTGATTGGATGTACGGGGAGACTTTTTACGGCCGCCACACGGCACAAACAACACTATTGTGATAAAAAAAATAGCATTTTTATCTATGAAAGTCATACAATCCCTGTGGAATGTAAAAATAACAATATTGATTTGATGTACGGGGAGACTTTTTACGGCCGCCACACGGCACAAACAACACTATTGTGATAATAAAAATAGTATCTATGAAAGTACCAAATTTGTTTTAGTGGTGACCTTTAGTTAAAATCTGTCTCCATCACGGGGTTCAGTTTAACATGAGTGATATTGGAGAATCGTTAAAAAATCTCTGAAACTACAAGAGCTAAATATATATTGTAGCATGGTCACATACAATTCTCTTTGTTCAGGCACAGCTGTAAATCGTTTAATTGAAAATAACACCTGTCAGAATAACTGTGAGAATAATAGTGAGAATAACAGTTAGAATAACTGAAATAGTGCTGAAATGGACATGCTACAAAACAAATAGAGTATGGTTTCATCTCGTTGGTTAATTTAAACACCTCGATGTTTAAATGAACCAACTCAATGAAACCATACTCTATCTATTACATATTGTACCGTTATCTTTTGGTCCTCCTCCAAGTTTTTTCGAATGGAGACCTCTTCCAAGTTGTTCAAATGACGACCCTATGGTAAAATCTGACATCTCTTCAGCACATAGATTTAGATAGAGTGATATAGACAATTTTAAAAAATCTTCTCTAAAGCTACAGTATCTAGAGGTCTAATATGCTGCATTTACTGTAAGCTTATGGTCCTTCACCAAGTTTGTATAAATGACAACCTTAGGCCCTGCCCCTGGGGTCACAGTTTTACACAGTTACAGGAAAATCTTATAAGAAAATATTCTCTAAAATAACGCAATTTAAGCTAGAGGTCATATATTTTGCATTTAGCATAAGTTCATGGTTCTCTGTCAAGTTTGTTCAAATGGTGACCATGGCTCCATCCCAGGGGTCACACATTTCAAATAGACTGATGTAAAGAGGAAAATGAAAACAACAAAAACATTTGACTCTCATAATGCATGGAGTTTAGGCTTTTGGTCCTCTTCCAAGTTTGGTCAAATACTTACACCGGGATGCCACGCTGGTTCAGTTTTACAGAGTTATAAAAGAGAATTAAGATTACGAGTATTTACTGATTTCAGAGAAGAAGACTTGTTTGAAGATCTAGAAGTCTAGTACTTTGGGGTAGCGAAAGCTTATGGTCCTTTACCCATTTTGTTTAAATGGTGATCCTGTGGTTACATTTGAGCATGCCCGGATACCAGTTTGAAACAGAGTGATATAATTAAACATCTTACCAAATATTCTTTTGAACTTACCAGACCTCATACCTGACCCACTTCTTTGTCTGTTGCAAGAATCTGCAAAAGACACAGATCATCAGGTGAGAGATTCATGGCCATTTGTCCCTCTTGTTTGTATATGTTTAAATATATATATATATGTATACTGAACAACAACAGTTTAGCACCACTTTTTTAGAGACATAAGATTAAACATATGAACATCGATATAACTGCTTGGAGACATTAGAAATGCTAGGTAATGATGGGATTTTCAATTTATTTTGTTATTCTATTATTTTCTAACCGAAATATCAAAATTACCTCCCATATATTAAAAACAACTTATTTCATTATACAAACGTATTGCTTTTAATACATTTAATGGTTGGCAACGACAAGAAATGCCCATTATGTCATTGTTAAAAAACTCTGAAATACATTCACAGACGATTGTTATTCTCAAACAAAAACATTTCAAATTTCGTAGTTTTAAAATTACCTCTCTTTTCATTAAATTAAGAACGATTTTCGATAAAATATAAAAGTATGTACCCATCATATTTGCTTAAAGAAACTAACCCGCCAAATAGTGGCAAAATTACTCTACAGAACTGTTTATCAAAACTTATTCCATAGAATAATGTATACGTGCCGATTATCTAAAAAAACTTGACGACTGACAACGTACAAGACCATATAGTTCGTACTTATGAAGTTATCTTTTCTGTGAGTGAAAGAAAGTCAATTATAATTCGTCAGAATTATATTTACTACATCTCTACTTAGAGTCTGGTAAGACATTGTTTGTAAATATTATGTTTAAAATTATGAGGTATCGTCGCGTGAGTTTTGTATCGTATTTGTCTTATTTGTCTGTTTTCCGAGTCATGTATGTTACGTATTCGTTTTGTATTGTTTTAGGTTTTATACAGTACCATTGATTTGAGTCTACCCTTAATAAACCCATGATCCCGGCAGCATGTGTTGTTCAATGTATAACCCTGACGACCACAAGCTCACATTAATATCATGATAAAAGCTCTGTTAAGTTTGAAACTAGTCATATCTAACGCGTACCCCAACCACCGCTGCCCCATCCCCCTACCCCTCTTACACCTCCATTTTCTTTGGTCATAGAAGTTAGGGTGGACAAATTAAAAACAAACTGACTATAAATTGAGTTATGGCTTTTGAATTATTATACCCCGCAAAACGCAGTTTTAAGGGGTCGTGTGGGGAAGAGGGTTTGGGCTTGTCCGTCTGTCTGTCCGTCTGTAGACACAACCTTGTCTGCTCTCTGTAACTCCTCTCTCCTTGAGGCAATCTCGTGACATTTCATAGGTGGATTGCCGGTGGTGGAAGGATGAAGCCTCCTGCTTTTGAGGTCAGTACGTAAAAGGTCCAGGTCACCGTGACCCGATCTGGACATATACATAAAAGAAAGAACTTGGAAAATCTTTCTCTAAAACCACAATACATAGTTTTACAAAGTTATATAGGAAAATCTTTTGTTTAAAAAAAAATAATACAAGAGCTAGATGTATATTACTTCATAGGTACCATAAGCTTATGGTCCTTTACCAAGTTTGGTCAAATGATGTTCAAAAAAAGGCGAACCTGGGCTCAAATTTGGCTCTGCCCAGGGTCACATGTTTTCCATAGAGGTTTTAATGAAAAACTCATATATAAGATGCAGCATGGACTTATGGTTACCTACCAAGTTTGTTCAAATGGTGACCTTGGGGTCAAATTTGGCCTCGACCCATGTTTTTCATAGGCGGTTTTTAGTAAGAACTTTAACCATCTTCTCTGAAACCACAAGGCATAGCTCTCTCATATATAACATTTAGCATAACCTTATGGCCCAGTAACAAGAGTGTCTCCGTCTCAGGGGTGAGGTGTTATTCATAGACTTGTAACTAGGCTTGTAACTCGGAAAACTTAAAACATATTTTCCTCTGAAATCACACGGCATAGAAATCTCATATAAGGCATGAATCAAACGCTTATGGTCCTCTACCAAGTTTGTTTTAAGTGGTGACCTTGGTTCATTGTGTTATTCCCTTTTTATGGTGAGGGGGCGTATAGCATTAGCCATTTCCGTGTGTCCGCCCGAATATCCGTCCGTCCGTCCCAAAAACTTGAATGTCTATCTCATCCCACAGTTTTCAACCGATTGTTTCGAAAATTTACAGAATGCTTATTTATATCAAGACGTGCATATCGATTCGGCGACGAATATCGCTTGAGCCGATGCTAGGAGGCGTGAGAGGTGTTGCACTTTACATTACCTTTACATTACCTCTCATGAACAGACTCAATACAAATTGTTTCTTTCAAGGGATCCCCCTTAATGTATTTATTATCATTCACACTAGCGTTTGTTTAGTGTTGTGTGGCGGCCGTAAAAAGTTGCCCCGACTACAAATCAGTAGTGTTATTACCTTATCAAAGTCCAATTTGTGTGGCTTTAACGTACAATATCGCTTAAGCCAGTGCTAGGAGGCGTGGGAGGTGTTGCACTTAACATTACCTCTCATGAACAGACTCAATAAAACCGAGTCTGCTACTTTTATCTCTTGTTTGTTGCTTCTAAGGGATCCCTCTTTCAGTATTTATTGTGTTACCGGAGTATTTTGCCGTTAATAGATCTTGTGTGTCTATCTCTTCCCACAGTTTTCAACCGATTGCTTAAAAGATGTTATAAGATGTTTACATAGGATGTCAATATGTGCATATCGATTCGGCGTCAAAATCCACATTACCGCAGTTACGGTCATTTTTTCATCAATTTTTACGTAGTATCTTGTGTGTCTATCTCCTCCCACAGTTTTCAACCGATTGTTTAAAACTGTAAGGCCTATATGATGCTTACCTATGACGTCAAGATGTGCACATCGATTCGGCACCAAATCGATCATGTATTACCTGAGATACGGCACTTTTTTGTCAAAAGTTTACGTTTTCCGCTGATTGTTTTCAGTGCGGACATCCGTGTGCCATGGACACATGTCTAGTTCAATTTAATTTATAGATGGTTACAACTGTTAATGCATTCTTGTGTAACTAACTTCTACAATTTCCATTTGATTGAAATGAATCTTGAAAAATCCATTAGTTGTTTTCATAGTAAACAGGTATACAGCACAGCCATGAAATGGATATACATGGAAAGAAACAATATAAAGAAAATAACATATAGATAATTATAACAAATTACATTAATTTGCTGAAACTTTTGTATTTTGCTATTTATAATAATTAAAATATTTTATACAGAAATTGAGATGGTCATTGCTGATTTCATGCATTTATAACTATTGTCAGTCTATTGTACTGCACTGTATAATGTCCTCGTGAGCTTTTATGCTCTTTTGATTATTATTTGTATAAAAGTTATCGAAAGTTATGTATTATCGTGCATTTTCGTTTGTATATCTTTACCAATAAAGTAGTTCATATATATATATAAGTGGCCCCGAAAAGGCGACAGCTCTAGTTTAAACGGGTTATACGTTGCTTTTTTTACCTTCCTGATCATTACCAAAGGTTGTGACAGTGTTTATATCAATGACAGCTTGAAAAAGTTTAATAACTAGTCAAACTTGAGCTTATGGGATGACGAGTTGTCCGTCGTCCGTCCGTTAACTTTTGCCTTGTGAACACTCTAGGGCCTTCATTATTAATCGGATCTTTACGAAACTTTGCCAATGTCTTTATATCAATGAAAGCTCGGACAAGTTCAGATTAGTTTCACCGTAGTTATGGCCCTTTTTTGCTGAAAAATGCCATATTAAGCATTGTGAACACTCTAGCATCTTCATTTATTATTTGATCTTTACCAAACTTACACAGATTGTTAATATCAATGAAGGCTCGGATAAGTTCGAAAACCAGTCAAATCAGATGAGTAACACCGGAATAATGGCCCTTGTTCTTTCTGGAAAATGCCATTTTCTGCCTTGTGAACACCCTAGCACCTTCATTTAGTATTTTAACTTAACCAAACTTGCACAGATTGTTAATATCAATGAAAGCTCGAACAAGTTCAAAAACCAGCTATATCAGACCAGGAACACCGGAGTTATGTGTCCTTGAATTATTGAAAAGTGCAATTGTCAGCCTTTTGAACACTCTAGTGCCTTCATTTTGTATTTCGATCTTTCCCAAACTTGGCCAGAGTGTCGGACGAGTTTTAAACCAGCCAGATTATTTTTCGATATTTACTAATGTACACTGGAAACCCCAGGGGTCGTGGGTTCAACTCTCACTGGAGGCATATTTTTATTGATTTATTTTCTCCATATAAAGAAACCTTGGTTCATGGGTTCAACTTTTTATTATTTATTTTTTAAATATTTTTTTAGTTATTTTTTTTAATTATATTTAATTATTTTTATTATTATTTCTTTATTTTTTTTAATTTTTAAAGAAAAAAAAAGTATTTTATTTTTAAATTTTAATTTTTTTTATTATTATTATTGTTTTTGTTTTTTCTCTCATAAGAAACTTTGTTTCTTTTTTCTTTAATTGGGAGCTTAGGGGCCCTTGTTGGATCAGATTTACATAGAGGATCTTACATGAGTGCTCATTCATTATTGAATTTTTTAAACGAGTTGGCAAAATGATATAATGCGAGGCTCTTGCCGAGCATTATATAATTTTTTGCTAACGAGTTTAATACATTTAACAGTAAATGAGAACGAATGTTAGATTCTATTTATCACATAACTTATAACGTCATATTACGTCAGAAAACGTACATTAACGTGACGTCCATGACGTCATTATCGTTATGTTGTACCACTAGTTGAATATCGAAAATATTGAATGGTGTTATTACACTCTCACACCGCATGTTATGTGATAAATAGAGTTATAGGGAAGAACTTTAAAAATCTTCTTCTATGAAACTACAAGAGATAACGGTCAATATTTTTTATTTATCTTCATCTTTTCTCATAACAATTTCTTTAATTGGGAGCTTAGGGGCCCTTGTTGGACCAGTTCGACATAGAGTTATAGGGAAGAACTTCAAAAATCTTCTTCTATGAAACTACAAGAGATAAAGGTTAATATTTTAGCTCGACTATTCGAAGATTAAGAGAGCTTATGTAATCACCCCGGGTTCGGCGTTGGCGTCGGCGTCTGCATCCCACATCAACGTTTGCGTGTAAGCTGTGTTTACAAGTCCATATCTCTTACATTTCTTATCCTAGCACAACCAAATTTGGCCATGGGCTTCCTTATAGCATTAACTTAAGGGCTGCATAACCCATGGGCTCCCATGGAACCCAAATTATGACAGCCCATAAAATGTGTCCCATTTCACATAAAATTTTGCGTGTAAGCTGTGTTTACAAGTCTATATCTCTTATAATTATTACCCTAGCACAACCAAATTTGGTTTCTGTAACCCCTGGGCTCCCATGGAACCCAAATTCTGATAGCCCTTAAAATGTGTCTGTTTCACATCAAATTTTGCGTGTAAGCTGTGTTTACAGGTCTATATCTGTTACATTTCTTGTCCTAGCTTAACTAAATTTTGGAATTGGTTTCCTTATAGTATGTTGTAAAGGGTTAATTTTGTCCTGCAAATTCTGGGCTCCCATGGAACCCAAATTGTGATGGCCCATAAAATGTGCAATAAAGGCAGATCTAGGTTTGCATGTAAGCATGTATATATCTTTAATTTTGGTTTGGGATTTCTTATAGCATTATGCATCTTATTCATACTTCACTCATATTGGGGTATGGGCTTCCCCATACCCCACCCTCCCCCCACCTCCACACTTTTTTTTTTTTTTTTTTAACATATTTCTGTATTGTTTTAGTCAATTCTTACACATATATGTAAGAGCCAAAGGTTTAATATTTTGTATTTATTATCAACTTATGTTCATCTAAAAACATCGTCAAAGGTACTACAATGTTAATACTAAGACCGAGTTATTTAATACTATAGATTATAGTCTAGTTTTAGATTTCCTGAAGGAAGTCCGACTATATAAGTCATTATAATATGTTCTTGTATATATTTACTTCTTTATATACCCTTTTTTGGGCATTTGTTGATTTACATATATAGTTTATATTAATACCATATCATCCTTTACTTGTAAATAGTTATATCTTTATATATTTACATTAATTTTTAAGTAATCCTTCATTTCATCATCATTCATCCGTGTTTGCGCACAATATGACATATTTATGTGTAGACGTGCCGTAAAACACCATTCATTCATTCATTCATTCAAATAGTGACCCTGGGGTCTAATCTGGCCCTGCCCCAGGGGGTCACAGTTTTATATAGACACATATAGGGAAAAACTTTAAAAATCTTCTTAAAAGAAGTACTGATGGTAATTTTATGTCGACAACCATTGATATAAGAGCCGTTTGAGCCAGTAGAGCGTCCACATGCCCTCTTGGGCCTCTTGTTAGCTCTACTGGCCGATGACGAGTTGTCCGTCGTCCGTTAACTTTTGCCTTGTGAACACTCTGGGCTTTCATTATTAATCGGATGTTTACGAAACTTTGCCTGTACCTTTATATTAATGAAAGCTCGGACGATTTTGAAAACCAACCAGATCGGTTTAGTTTAACCGGAGTTATGGCCCTGGTTTTGATAAAAAATGCCATATTAAACCTTTTGAAAACTCTAGCACCTTCATTTATTATTTGATCTTTACCAAACTTGCACATATTATTAATACCAATAAAAGCTCGGACAACTTCGATAACCAGCCAAATCGAATTAGTAACACAGGAGGTATGACCCGTTTCCCCCTAAAACAAGCCATTTTCTGCCTTGTGAACTCTCTAGCACCTTTGATCTTTACCAAACATGCATAGATTGTTAATATTAATAAAAGACCGGACAAGTTCGATAACCAGTCAAATCGGACCAGTAACACCGGAGTTATGGCTCTTCTTTTTTCTGAAAAAATCCATTTTCTGCCTTGTGAACACTTTAGCACCATCATTTATTATTTGATCTTTACCAAACTTTAATAGATTGTTACTATCAATAAATGTTCGGAAAAGTTTAAAACCAGCCAAATCGGATCAGTAACACCGGAGTTATGGCCCTTGTTTTTTCTGAAAAAATGCCATTTTCTGCCTTGTGAACACTCTAGCACTTTTATTTATTATTTGATCTTTACCGTACTTGCATAAATTATTAATAACAATAATAGCTTGGAAAAGTTTGAAAACCAGCTAAATTGGGTGAGTAACACCAGAGTTATGGCCCTTGTTTTTTCTGAAAAATGCCATTTGCTGCCGTGTGAACACTCTAGCACCTTCGTTTGTTATTTGATCTTTACCAGGCTTTCAAAGATTGTTAATAGCAATGAAATCTTGGACGAGTTCGAAAAACAACCAGATCGGATCATTTATGCCCGAGTTATGACCCTTGTTTTTGCTAATTCTGCCTTGTGAACACTCCAGCACCTTCATTTGTTATTTGATCCTTACCAAACTTACATATATTGTTAATATCAATGTAAGCTCAGACAATGTTGAAAACCAGCCAAATCATATTAGTAACACCTGAGTTACGGCCCTTGATATAGTTAAAAGTGCTGTATTTTGCCTCATTAAGACGATAGGGCTTTCGTTTGGCCATATTTTAATGAAACTTTGCAGGGTTGATCAATACCAAATCTAGTTATGTATGTCGTCACCGTGTTCCAGTTGAATGATTTTTGGCAGAGGTATGACGTTTTAAAGGTTTTAATGCACAAACTTAGTACGGACTTTTTTTTCTGAACCTCTAACCGGATTTCAGCGAAACTTTACAGGGATAATCAATACCAGGCCTAGTGGTGCATATCATCACTATGTTCCGCTTAAATAATTTTGTCTGAGTTATGAAGCTTTAAATGTTTTACTACACAAACTTTATCTGGACAATTTCTCTTGAACCCTTGGTTGGATTTCAATGAAACTTTACAGGGATGATCAGTACCAAGCCTAGTTATGCATGTCATCGCCGTATTTTGGGTGAATTAGTTTTGGCGGAGTTATGGCCCTTTAAATGTTTTGTCCGGACTAGTTCTCCTGAACCCCTGGCCGGATTTCAGTGAAACTTTGCATGGATGATCAGTACCAGGCCTAGTTGTGCATGTAATCGCAGTGTTCCTTATGATTTTTGCGGAGTTATAGCCCTTTAAATGTTTTGATATACAAACTTTATCCAGACTAGTCTCTTCTTAATTCCTGGCCGAATTTCAACGATTTTTGGCAGGGATGATGAGTACCAAGCCTAGTTACGCCTATCATCGCCGTGTTCTGGTTGAATGAGTTGTGGCCTAATATACACAAACTTTATCTGGACAATTTCTCTTGAACCCTTGGTTGGATTTCAACGAAACTTTACAGGGATGATCAGTACCAAGCCTAGTTATGCATGTCATCGCCGTATTTTGGGTGAATTTGTTTTGGCGGAGTTATGGCCCTTTAAATGTTTTGTCCGGACTAGTTCTCCTGAACCCCTGGCCGGATTTCAGTGAAACTTTGCATGGATGATCAGAACCAGGCCTAGTGTGCATGTAATCGCAGTGTTCCTAATGATTTTTGCCGAGTTATAGCCCTTTAAAGGTTTTGATATACAAACTTTATCCAGACTAGTCTCTTCTTAACTCCTGGCCGAATTTCAACGATTTTTGGCAGGGATGATGAGTACCAAGCCTAGTTGCGCCTATCATCGCCGTGTTCTGGTTGAATGAGTTGTTGCCTAATATACACAAACTTTATCCAGACAATTTTTCCTGAACGCCTGCTGGATTTCAGTGAAACTTGGCAGGAATGATCAGTACCAAGCATAGTTGCGCATGTTGTTGTCATGTCCCCACGAAAGACTACATATAGCCAGTAGAACAATACAGGCTTTTTCAGAATGTTCATTTCAATATAAAAGCCCAGAAAAGTTAAAAAAACCCATCCATATCTGACATCCCCTCTTGACCGCCCTCGTTTCCACAACACCTGTAATAAGAGCCATTGCTAGCCAGTAGAGCATCCTCAGTTCCTCTTGGGCCTCATATTTACTAGCGCCAAACAATAAAGATGTTACCAAATTTCACGACTCTACAAATAACTTACACTAGCAGTTGGGTACACTTACATTTTTACAAGTTTTAAAACTATTTATACAACTAATATGTACTAATACTGGGTCATTCATTAAAAAACACTGGGATTTTACAAATGAATCAACGACTATTTAAAGGTATGGCTTTTACGTGTTGTTACTATAAATAAATAGCCATGATTGGTTACTTGCAATTTGCAATATAAGGCGTCATAAGGCATTCATTATTTGTACTGAAAGGGTGGCTACATCTTTTTGTGATAAACTTATTAGTTAAATTTAAAAAGATTTATTAAACAAATAATTTCGAGATTTTTGTTTTAGTACAGGTAAGTAAATGTTTAAATCTCAGTTAATATTTTAATCAAATGCATAGAAAACTTAAAACAAATATGTGTTGAGAAAATGGGTAGGAATTACTTTTTTAAACCAGGTTCTACGATATCACTCTTACACAATTTTCATCCCAATAAAACGGTACAAAACTGTGCTCATTTGGGCGGGACCATCACGGTCACCATTTGAATAAAACTGGAAGAGGACCACCAACTTATGCTACATGCAGTATAAGAGAGCTATATGCCTTGTGTTTCCAGAGAAGATGTTTCAAACGTGACATACAATACTTGAACGACGGAGCGGGGACCATTATTGATCCCGGTAAGTTTATTTGAAGAATCTTCTATTTGATTATTGTTGTTTTGTTTGGTTTTAATGCGTAGTTTTGGTTGACTGTGTCCTGTGAATGGTACATTGTCTGTTCGACGTTTATAACTACTATTTTGATAATCTAGTACTAAGCAATCTCTCATCCACGACTGTCTAAATCTGTTCAGCGGTTCTTGAGAAGAAGAGCTTTTACGTTTTTGACTGTGTTTAGGTTTTTAGTAACATCATGGTTGTTACGTTAGACTAATTTTAACAGACTTGAACATCATTTGCCTAAGAATCATCCTTGTGAAGTTTCTTTAAGCGTTGTTTGAAGAAGCAAAAGTTAACTTCAAACGACCGAAGGACAGACAGTTGAAGGACGAAGAACGGCCTCTGAGGTTACGGCTCAAGTGCGCTTAACAATCCCCTCAGTATTTAATATGTAAGGTAGATTATAACAATCTTCCAAATTCACCGTCTCTTATCTCATGGTAGATTTGTATAAATAGTTCACTGCATTGTAACGGTTTACCTTGTAGATATAAACACATATATTTTGTCTTAACTTCTAAGACTATCTTAGTATAAATCATTACATGTTTGCATGGT
Organism: Cyrtodaria siliqua; assembly: GCA_037043455.1. Classification (NCBI taxonomy): domain Eukaryota; kingdom Metazoa; phylum Mollusca; class Bivalvia; order Adapedonta; family Hiatellidae; genus Cyrtodaria; species Cyrtodaria siliqua. The sequence goes on along the minus strand of JAWPHD010012515.1, from coordinate 39,941 downwards.
CTTAATAACACACCTATAAGGTTTTATTTATACGCAGTACTTGTGTATATATACATTCAAATATAATAACCTTCAACTGTACTTCCTTAATGCATTTAAACGTGAACATATACTGATATTATTGTGTTATTTTAAGGTTTGGTAGGATTGTCAAAGCAATATTGATTTCAATCAGAAATTTTGCAATTAAAACAAAAAGCATAACCTCACGGCGTATACAGAGACAGATACTCGAGACAATGGGTCCCTCGTTCAATATTAAAGGGACACACGGTAATCTCGAGGTCTGTTGTACATATCTTCACACATGCAAACAAATATAATGCCTTATTCGGTCATGTATAACCTCTATATTAAAAAATCTAAACATATTTGTTTGGAAATAGTGTGTTTTGTTTCTAAAACTAGCGGCGTCCCCTAGTGAAAATAACAATTTTAATTACATAATAATATTTTCTCATAAAAGTAGACTTTCATCGGTCATTATTATTTGTGATTGAATTTTATGTGTAAAATAAGAATACAAAATGAACAAATTTGAAATTTGTCTAGAGTTATTTTACTTTACAGAAATCTTTCATTTTGAAATAAAATAAAGTGTTCATAGAAAGAAATATAAAAAGATCGGACAGGGAAAGTAGCATTCAAGGAGGACAGTAAACCACAAAACACAGAAACAAACACGCAAACAGACAAAAAAGAAGGCAAAAGCAATAATAAATGCAAACGACATCACAAACACAAAAGGGTTGACAATAGGGCTACCGCCTTGGAACGGTCAGTGGCAAAGTAGGCCACTGGGGGTTTAAACCGGTTCTAGGGTGCACCAAATATTACACTTACCCTACTGTCATCCCATTAAAACAGGACAGTGTAAATAAAGAAATCCCCGCCATGATCTAATCTCTAACCAACAAGGCAGCATCAGTAGGCAATATAAGTAAAACACAAATATGCTCGTGTAAGAAGTTGCTCGGGGAACAACCCCATCCAAGTGGGGATAATTAACAATGTCAAAATTAAATCATCTCTCTTGTCATAGATTTTGCTAATTATTTCACCATTTTCAATCGGGAGATCTAAATCAAGAAAAGAAGCGTTATTATCAGATATATTGGCTTAAGTTACTTTCAAAATTATTTTTTTTGCGAAATAAAGCGAGACTGACATCAGTTACTTTAACTAGTATTTGAGAAAACAAGTTTATAATGTCTTAGTTGTTAGATTTCCATTGCTGGTGGTTGCATTTTACCAGAATGATCCCGTTTTTTCCTTGATATGACATTATGTGTTGTATACACTTTTTAATATTCATATTCTGAAAACATATTAACAGAAAACTTTGAAAATTGGCACACATGTTTATCATCTGTGTTAAAATCACCATAACTCTGTCACGCTTTTACGAACAGTATCCCCCTTTTCATCGTTGCCGTCAAAGTTAGCGATATGCAGTCTGTCGCTCGCTATTGGTTCTTCTTGTTTATAATACTAGCGTCAAACATTAAGGATGATACCAAAAGTTCACTACTGACATATAAGCTATATTAGCAGTTGTAAACACTTACATTTTTACATGTTTTAAATTAATTTGTAAAACTAATATATACTATTACCTATATACATTATAGTATAGTATTGAATAAACTAGAATTACAAATGAATCAAATCTATTTAAAGACGCCTAAATACGGGCATTGGATTTTATGTGTCAATAATCAATACATTGTTCGGGTTGGAGCAATTTCCAATGTAAGACTGCATAAGACATTCATGATACGCACTGAAAGTCTAGCTACATATTTGAAAAAAGTATTAGTTAAAATTAAACATATTTGTTAAATAAATCCTTGACATGTAAAATTTGTTACAGTACAGGTAGGTACTTTTAACATATCTCAGTTGAGGTTTTAACCAAATGCATGGATAACTTAACACATATTTACTGAGTAAATGGGTAATCACTACTTTTAAATAATAACAGATAACTGTATGATGAATTGAATTGAATTGAATCGAATGTTGTTTAACGGCTCATCAACACAGTACATGTTATTTAGAGCCGCCCCAGAGAGAGGGGAAGGATACATAGGAATCCGGGAACCTGCCCTACTCTTATTATCGAATAGATTCCTATGGTTCTTTAACGTGCTCGGAGGATAGACCGATACACGGGACCGCCCGGTTTACGTCCCCATCCGACGGACGAGGCTAAGGAAAAGTGTCTTGCCCAAGAACACACCGACGGAACACAGTGGCACCACGGAGGAGTGAACTGTATGATGAAGGATTTGCGTCGATTTTGAACAGTTGTTGTGCGTGGGTCAGGCTAGACCAGCCATCGAAAACACGTTACAAAATATAAAGTAGGAAATGTATCTTTTCAGTCAGGACGCAAGTGGTTATTTTCTTGCGCATCTCCACTCACTTGACAACTGTATAGCAACGTTGAAAATAGTTCCCAACGGAGTACCTCATTGAAAAAATCCTGAAAATCTGCCATTTTTTTTGGCTTGAAATGACCGAAAAAAAGAGAAAAAAAATCGAAATTCTTTTATACGCAGACATTATTGCCACTACATCCTCAACTTGAAATTATTTATACCCGTGCGTCCTGACTGTTTGTGTTTTGTCTTTACAATTACAGAAGACGACTTGCGTTGACTGTCGTCCTTGAGTGCTACTTTTCTTGTTCGATTTTAATATCTACTTTTATGCAATTAGATCGGAAATTCTATCTGATGTCACACTAGGCTGTGAGCTAGTAGGAGAACCCCCCCCCCCCCCCCCCCCCCCCCAAGGGGATTTTGTAGAGTATGATTTTCTGAAAGAACATACAGTAAGTTTCAAAATGAGACATGTGTGCCATCTGAGCGTTGGGGCTTTAGTGAGTTTTGGGGGAAAAACAGCGTTTTTAGACAAAAATCGCCGAAATCTGAAATTATTTTTTAGAAAAAAGAATGGAATATATTAGAACCAATTTGAATTGATGGAATCTTTCTCGGAACTATCTCTACGTGTCCCACCATATAAATTATGGATCCGATACTTAAATATTGAGATTTGGGGTAAAAATGTTAAACAATTGAATAAAATCGCTGATTTCTGTAATACATTGGGGGATATTTAACTAAAAATTAGAAATATATCTAATACAATAGAAAAAAGAAATATTCTAACGTTTTAGTCCAGTGATTAAGTAGAAGAAAGTCCCAAACTGCATGATGTTTGGAAATGCTTTAATTTTGGGACAAAATATGTGTATTTTTGTCAAAAATCGCCGGAATCTTTAATTATTTTTTGAAATTAGTTTGAACATAAACTTATCAAACTGACGCACTAGAATGTTGCACAGCATACATATTCAAGTTTTTTCTGACACAATATATAACATATGTGCTCAAATATTGGCATTTTAGGGCGAAATGTTGAAAAAAATGACAAAAATCACTGATTTCTGTAATCCATTGTGGGTATTGGGTTAAAAAATATAGAAACACATTTAATACAATTGAATAAGGACACATTGTAACATTTTTGGATAGACAAAGGTCCAATAATTAAGAAGAAAAAAGTCCCGAACCGTATGATACTTGAAAACGCCTTAATTTTTAGGCGAAAAATGTGCATTTTTGTCAAAAATCGACGGAATCTGGAATTATTTTTGAAAGTAGTTTTAACATAAACTTATCAAAGGGAAGTAATATAATGTTGCACAGCATACATATTCAAGTGTTTCTTTGCATCATATATAACATATCTGCTGAAATATGTTGGAAAAAAGCACTAAAATCACTTATTTCTGCATTCCATTGGGGGTATTGGGTTAGAATCTAGAAAATATATAATACCGGTACAATAGAAAAATATACTGTAAGCTAGTAGGAGTAACCCTCACCCCGGGGGGAATTTTGTACACCCTAATTTTATGAAAGCCCATTATGTGTAGAGCATTTTGGAACAAGTACGTGTACCAACTGGCGACTTGGAATTTACCACGTTACCTGCATTTCGAACATGGTACATAGAGCTATATTATACATAGTCTAATTAACATTTTGATATATAGAAACCCTTACTTACAGACGAACACCAGTTTTTACATTACAGAATAGTTTCATTAAGTTTGAAGCGCTTCTCAACTTATATTAATAAAAGTACATGTCTTTTACATGGTTTTGATTTAATTAATATTCAACGTTTTTAATGTACATTGAAATTTTAATTGTTATTTAAGGTGACATAGTTTACATGCACGTTACTCACTAAAGCCCAACGCTCAGAATTGATGGCACAACTGTCTCATTTTGAAACTTATTGTATGTTCTTTCAGAAAATCATACCCTACAAAATCCACCATGGGGGAGGGGGTCTACAGCCAGCTCAAGAACTAGTACACGATGTGTTGTATTTGTTCGGGAGGTTCTGTCATGTCATTTTTTAACAAATTCCCATAATGTATCAGCTAGAGCAGGCTTGTTTGCTTATAAAAGCAAATAAAATGTCAGCGTGCCGTGCACTCCTTGGAAACATATGATGGGTCAATGGCAATATAGCCAGATGAGAGTAGGAATGTTCCATAGAAGAAAGACGGCATTTTTTTTCTCTCATCTGGCGATATGTCGTTGTAACATGTATATTTAAATTACTTTTTGAAGAAAAAAAACCAGATTTCGTTTATGTTTTATTAAAAACACATTTTCCTCCAACAAAATAAAGCAGCATTTACCACCTTCTTATGTGTTTTCTGGTATATTATTGCACATTGGACTGCAGAAATGTTATAATATTTTTTTCCCGTTCTTTCTATGCACTTTTAATTTTTTCCCAGTACCTCAATGCATTACAGAAATCAGCGATTTTAGTATTTTTTTCAACATTTTGCCCTAAAATATAAATACTTGAGCATATATGTTATATCTGATACAATAAATGACTTGAATATGTATAATGTGCAACATTTTATTGCTTCAATTTGATAAGTTTATGTTCAAACTATTTTCAAAAGATAATTCCAGATACCGTCGATTTTTGACGGAAATACACATTTTTCGCCTGAAAATTAAGGCAATATTTTAAGCATCAAATGGTTCAAGACTTTTTCTACTTAATTATTGGACCTTTGTCTATCTAAAATGTTACCATATGTCTTTATTCTAGTGTATTAATTTTTTTTTCTCTAAATTTTAACCCCATACTACAATGGATTACAGAAATCAATGATTTTTGTCATTTTTTCCAACATTTTGCCCTAAAATGCCAATATTTGAGCACATATGTTATATATGATGCCAGAAAAAACTTGAATATGTATGCTGTGCAACATTGTATTGCTTCAATTTGATATGTTCAAACTAATTTGAAAAAATAATTCCAGATTCCGGCGATTTTTGACAAAAATACACATTTTTCGTCCCAAAATTAAGGCATTTCCAAACATCATGCGGTTTGGGACTTTTTTTATTTAATCACTGGACATTACCCTGCCCAAAAAGGTTACAATATTTTATTTTCTATTGTATTAGATATATTTCTAATTTTTAGTTAAATACCCCCAATGTATTACAGAAATCAGTGATTTTATTCATTTTTTTAACATTTTTACCCAAAATCTCAATATTTTAGTATCGGATCGGTAAATTATATGGTGGGACATGTAGAGATACGTTCCGAGAAAGATTCCATCTATTCAAATTGGTTCTGATATATTCCATTCTTTTTCTATTATTTTTTTTCCAGATTTCGGCGATTTTTGTCTAAAAACGCAACGTTTTCCCCCAAAACTCACTAAATCCCCAACGCTCAGATGGCACACATCATTTTGAAGCTTAATGTATGTTCTTTCAGAAAATCATACCCTACAAAATTCCCGGATGGGGTGGGTCTACAGCCAGCTCAAGAACTACACACTTTATTGATGAAACACACACAAATCAAGTTTAATCTCATTATCTAAATCAGTTTAGGAGATGTGGATCGGATAAAAAGAAAATCTTTATAAAGATTTGATTACTTTACCGTGTATCTTTTTCAAAACCCAGAATATGGTTCGCTTAAAAAGAATTAGGATACACAGGTATATTCAATATTTTTATTCTCGGAAACTGCAATAGTTGGTGTTCGTAAAATGTTGCATATAACATAAGGTTATGGTCCTCTACCAAATGTGTTCAAATGTTGAAAATGGAATCAATTTAGAACTACATCGGGGTTTACAGTTTTACATAGAGTGCGATTAGCTTCTACCGAGTTTGTTCAAATGGCCAGATAGGTACTGCTCTGTATGGATTTTCTTTGAACTACATTTGGAAACTTAAACCCGTTCACAACTGACACACACAAAAAAAGAACGTTGACCGGAGTTAAGTTTCCAAATACTGAATAACACAGCACGGAATATTTCGAAAGGTAAACATTGAAGGAAAATATATCAGCTGAAACATGGACACTCGTACCAAAATGCCTAGATCGACGAGACATTCTTCTCTTTGGTGAGTTTTATGTATGCACGTGTAGTATTTAAGGTTTAAAGACAGTTCAGCTGTATTCGTGATGACTTTAGAAGCCCCTCCGGAGAAGTGCGTATCGGGATCGGTACGTGATCCTACCTATCGCTCAAGGCATGGGAATCATAGGTACTATGGTACATATTACCATAAGAACCATGGTTTTCACGTCTAGATCATAATTAACTGGAATATTTGCATTTGACTGAACATTTACAGTTTCTAGTTTTGTTTCAGCTGTTCTGTTCTTTTGTTTAAGCAACATTTGCCTCTACGACATTTATGATTCTGTCAGTCTGCTATAGCCTCTGACGTTTGGTACGATGGCTTCAAATCCTTCATTTGCAGATGAATTCTCCGAAGGGTATGGTTGATCCTTTCCTACTTAGATGTTTAGGCATATATATATATATACTATTACTATGGAATACATACATATAATGTCTTAAACAGGCTTGTTTGTGTATATTTAGGAGCAGCATATAATACAGAGAACGTAACTAATAAAACAAGAAGAAAAGCTGCAATATAGAATATATATGTTGAATCAAACGCTTTTGAAATACATCATTTGCTTTTGCATTTTCAAAACAGTCGCTATATAATTATGTTTTGAAGCAGAATATGTAAATGGTATTATAGGCAGATACAGCACACAACAATGAATGCTTTATTGACGATGCTTGTGGGGATCAATTTGTTGACAGAAGGAACTCATGGCTGTATCATAGATAAGGTAATTGCAAATTATGTTCCATAGTGCACATACTATGCGTAGAAATCACAAAATTGAAATTGGTTAAGTAGTTTAGAAGTTATGGGGAATTAAAAACTGCCATTTGATCATACTAAACCAATGGCGTCGTAAATAGGAAATGATAAAATAATTGACATTCTAACACGATCTCCGCAGTCTTTCATATACACAAAGAAGAGAGACAGCTTTATGTTATTCTACGATAAAATACAGCTGTTCCATTAATTGCCCGCGTATATTTCATCCGTTGAAAGCGCACTTTACATGACGTCACTTGGTAAATATACGTCACGAAGACAAACTCAACAGTAATTTTAATGAAATGTTAATTACAACAAACTTGCCATGCTCCCAAACCATGCACCCCCCCGATATAAACCCATCATATGCATTAATACACATATAACTTTAATACGCATCTTGAACAAGCTGAGAACGTTTGACGTCATACAGCGCAAGCTATATGACGTAAGCAATGACTAATTTGTTTGTCACGTGACTACAAGTGTATTGAAACGCAGAGCATTGGATACGGGGCGCCCCATGGAACAGCCTGTAAACATAACAGCCTGATTACCTTGACCTCCGAGATAATATATAGTGCTCCAACAATAGCGTAAACAAGGGGGTAACTGTTGTGTTAGAATTGAAATAATAAATACCTACCTGTATTTTATCGGTGAATAAAACACAGTTAGTCGTTCTGATACGAGTAATTAAATCACTCGTTTTAACGTACTCGTGATTTAATTGCTACGCATCCGAACTCCTAACTGTGTTTTATTCACCGATAAAACACAGGTACTTAAAATATTTATTATTTCTTAATTCTAACACGACCTCCGCAGTCTTTCATATACACAAAGAAGAGAGACAGCTGTATATTATTCTACGATAAAATACAGCTGTTCCATTAATTCCCCGCGTATATTTCATCCGTTGGAAGCGCCACGTTACATGACGTCACTTGGTAAATATACGCCACGAAGACAAACTCAGCAGTAATTTTAATGAAATGTTAATTACAACGAACTTCCCATACTCCCAAACCGTGCACCCCCCGAAATAAACCCCTCAAATGCATCAGTACATATAACATTAATAAGCATCTTGAACCAGCTGAGAACGTTTGACGTCATACAGCGCAAGCTATATGACGTAAGCAATGACTTAATTGTTTGTCACGTGACTACTAGTGCATTGAAAGGCAGAACTTTTCATACGGGGGCGCCCGTGTGTGTGTGTGTTGTTCTAAGGTTTATAGACCGTCCGCCAACTAAAACGCCAGGAGAACCCTGGCGCTATGGGCACAATAGAGTCTGGTCTGTTCTAGATGAGTGTGTATATAGGTTGATCTGGTGCTGCTGTGTAGTGTAGTCGTTTCTCTTGTAGATGTGTAGTGTTGTGTCGCTGCTGCTCTGTGTTGTTTCGCTGTGGCGGTGAAGTGGTGGTCTGGTGGTCGAGGTGGCCTGCATCCGCTACGGTGGTTGAGCTACATCCGCTAGTGTGTTGTCCTACAGCCGCTAGTGGTCGGGGTCCTTGTGTTTGGGGCCACACCCATCACATATAGCCCCTGCGCTGCAAGCATTATCAGATGGCTGTATTTTTCATGAATCCCTCTTCTGTTGTCAGTCTACGGTCGAATGTAGGCCTCGGCGTCGATCCCTAATTATCACTGACTATATACTGCTGCTGCTACTTCTACTCTGTGTTGGTTGATCTCAGCTTTGGCCCGCGGACTTCTGTCTGACAACTTCCAAGTTCTCTACTTTCATCTGATGATGAGTGCCTTGATGGGGGCGCAGGGGACTTCTTCACTATCAGTCAAGTGACACTCAGGCTACTGAACCGAGACAAACCAGTTCAGTAGTACCAGTGTGTGGTGGTCACTATACGCGAATATAGTGCTTCACAACACCAGTAATGTTGTATAGGGCTGGCAAGGCGACCCCTATACAAACACCATGAGTGTCACCAGTGCCCTCTCCGCGACGTGCTCGCTGTGAAGAGCAGGAGAAGCTATACGGGGGCGCCCAATGGAACAGCCTGTCAACATAGCAGCCTGATTACCTTGACCTCCGAGATAATATATAGTGCCCCAACAATAGGTTAAACAAAGGGGTAATTGTTGTGTAAGAATCGAAATAATAAATTCGTACCTGTATTTTATCGGTGATTAAAATACAGTAAGTCGATCGGATGCGAGAAATTAAATAACTCGTGCTAACGCACTCTTGATTTAATTACTACGCATCAGAACTCCTAACTGTATTTTATTCACCGATAAAACACAGGTACTTATTTATTATTTCTTAAATATAAAACTATTATGAACTATTGTTCACTGTTTACGTTTAGTAAAAATAAATATTGCCATTTGATCTCGATATACCAGTACGTATATATAAAGTGTGTAATACATGCATTTGCGTATGTATATGTTTAATTAACATTACATGTATGCATGCACTTTGTTTGATAGATGTCGAGTAATACATGTTAATGCATTGCTCGTTAAACATAAAAATCGATATGTCGTAGAATTGCAAGTTCTGTACATTACATTGTCTTGTGAGAAGTTCATGTCTGAATGTGTATTACATAGGTCTAATTTGTCTTTAAATATATTTTGTGCTACGTTTTTGAATGTTCTCGAATGTATTTCTGTTCAAGGTTAACCTTCTTTGTTAACAATTAATTGACAATAGTTTATATCAATACTATTCATCGTCGTGTAAATCTAACGCTTTCTTTTGTAGAACCTAGACACACAAGGCAACCGATACGAAGAAGGAATACACTTTGTTATGGACATTAAGGACACTTCCAGAGGGTCATTTGGCGTAGTTGATTACTGTATTGACTCAGAGACAAAGAAACACTTTGTGCGAAAGAGAGTAAGTATTTAACATCGATATGATCGTATGAACACTGTATAAAATCACCCGAAACTATGTTTAAATCCATATCAAAACTTTTAAAAATGCATAAATGTCTATAATATAAAATCAAAGCATTTTCAAATGCATAAAGTTCTAAAATATAAGATGGAAGGTACAGTCTTTTACTTTGACGGAAACTGTTTTGTCAATTCACATTTGTTTTTATACAAAACCAATCAGTTATTTGCATATGGTTCTCGATACTTTTACAATTGGGATACATTTCCCCCACTATTAGTGTTTGACTAATAACTGTATTATTGATGTAAGTGGAATTTTTAGACAAATACATATTTTGGTCAATGTCATTTCATTCAGGTAACATACATGTACTTGTGTTTCCTCCCCCTCCCCCACCCCCCACCCCCGCCCCTAATATCATATGCTATTTAAACAGTATCAACACGATCGGTAAGAACATGGTTACACGTAGAATATTCAATTTTAGTTTTTGTCTTTATTAAATTGTGAATGATGTATGTCTAAATTAGTATTCATTACTTTACAATAATAATTTAAGATTAAGAAGTCTAACCTGCAGATGAATGAAATAAAGGTGCCTATCAGCGTAAGTCACGAACATGTAACAACGTTTTTGGGACTTATTCAGCGGGAACATTCGGACGGAGTCCTGGTTATAGAGTTGCTGTTAGAGTACGGAGGTATAATTATCTCTATATAATGTGCAATATATCTACTTGATTTGAAATGTTAATTATGAATTATGCACTATTAAAGTAGTAAATAAAACACTGATCTTTGTAAATGGAATGTAATAAATTTACAGTGCTTAGCGTAATGCTCATACCAGGCGAAACACAACAACAGTCGTTTTTGTATGTATTCTAAACTCTAGATCTAGATTGTTTCAACAATGTATAGCTGTTAAACTGGGAGTAAACGGATATATGTATATGTTCTGAAACGCAACATGATATACTATGAAGCTGACGACCGAATCATCGTTCGGTCTTTTCCGTTCAGCTCGGTGGTCATCGGAATTGCCTAGTCCATTTCCGTAAAGATTAAAGTACTGGAATTATGGTAGACCGAGCCTATATACGAATGTAAGCAGATACACAACGACGGTGCTTCAAAGTTCTGTCACTAGGCATATATCCTTTGAACTGGATATCACAATATCCTTTGAACTGGATATTACACTGAGATAACGTAGTGTTTTTATATTACTACTGGGTTCGCTCTCTTAAATTCCACAACAAAAATGAAAAATATACCCCTGAATTACCTCCCCCTACCACACCTTTTGGATACTGGCATCTCTGAAAATGTCCTTGTTACAAAATGTTGTAAAAATTATTTGAATAATTCTATGCTTTTAAATTTTCTTGTACGCCATCTGTTGTTATTCGCCCATAATCCATGAAAATGATTGTGGAGAATTCGGAAAGGTCTTGCTGCAAACTAGATATGAGTGAATGCATATCCCTTAATTTTAGCAGAAATAACACTGATTTTCTTTATTTTGTTTATGGAAATGTTATAATATCTTTTATATGTCGTAATTATTCTCATAGTATTAATATGTTTTCATATTTTTTTTACAAATCCTAGTCCTTCAGTGTTTAAATTTCATATCCAACACATTATTGTAGACGTTTGTACAATGTTTAGTGAAAATATTGATCATCCAAAAACGCTATTTCAAGAGACTGCCCTTCCATTTAATGTCCATTTATCATTAAATTAATTTTACACGTTAGCTTAAAATGTTAATTTCTAAGACAATGCCATTTCATCTACCATGATTAAATTCTGAATCTTGTAATGCACAGATATAACTGGTAATGTATGAGCAATTTCAAAGGTCTTCGACAAGTACTTAAAGCGAAACAGGCATTTAAAAAAGTAACAATTAACAAACCTGAAAAAAACTCAGGACGAAAATGCCTCAGTATGTATAAGTGATGTGTATTAAATGTTCCATAACTTTCGTCACACAAAAGATACAGCATTCATTTTACCATCAATGGAATGGTATTGAAATTCTCTTTCATTTGGTACCAAACATTAACACTCACAACGAGCACATACTTGTTAAAACGCGTTAGTGACAGAACTTATTGAATGACCCTCGTAATAACTGTTCCTTAATATGAGGCTTTGTTGGCGTTACGCGATAAAATGTGCCGAGCATCACATACTTATCAAGTGGCTTGTTTCATAAATTCAATATTAAATAGGCACTCATGTAAGATCCTCTATATGTAATATCATTTTCAGGCGTTTCGCTGTTCCAGTATACATTAGACAAAGGATTGAATCCGATTCAAATCTGGGACCTCACAAAACAAGGACTTTCTGGGTTGACTCATCTACATGACAACGGCATCATTCATCTAGATATTAAACGTATGTTTTTTCCTTTCATTACCGAGATTTAAGATTTCGTTATATAAAACTGCTTAAAAAAGATAAATCATCAAGATCAAGTTTTAAAGCACAGAGCACAAACGTATTGCTTTCACTGCATACATTCTTTGTATCAGAAGTGAACTATAATCTGTTTAAACATGTAACTAAATAAGTATAAATGCATAATACAAAGAATATATAGTTAGAACAACAACTATTGCGATTCATCATATAGAGGATCTTATACTCGTTCCCTATTCATATGAATTATTTTAATTTTAACGAGCCTTTTGGCGAGTTAAAATTAAAAATAATTCAATTTGCCAAAAGGCTCGTTAAAATAAAAATAATTCATAACGAGTTTCATAAATCTTATATGGAATGGGAACGAGTTTAAGATCCTTTTTATCACATAGCATTGCAATCAAATTAGTAAAAAATAATTCAGATGGACATAGAACCGCCACGACGTCAGACACACTTTAGCGCCAAAACGTCATAAATATGTGACGTCGTAACGTCGCGTCTCACACATAACGTTGCGTATAAAAGAGTTCGTGTTGTACCTCTTTACAAAATAGCAGTTTGCGCCAACTTTTTAACAAACCAACAACAATGTTTTGTATAACGTGCATCATTTTTATAAGCTGTCACAAATAATAAGTTTATGACTTAGATTTGGGTGAATTTGTAATAAATAAAATAGTCTCAGTTAATAAACTTGCGTAGTGTTAAAGGTTTAATTCAACCAATCAAAATCGTTCCAGGTTGTATTACACGTGTGTCATACAATAGGATTATTACTAGAGTAACGTGTTCTGGAAGTTTTTATCACCTCGAGACGGAGTAGGTAAATGCCAGATCAAGGATCATACGAGAGGCTGAGCCTCGAGTATGATCCTGATCTGGCATTTTCCTACGAGAGGTGATACAAACTTCCAGAACACGTTACTCTAGTAATGATCCTTTTATTATATACCTCTTACACATCATTAACATAGAAATATTTGCATTGCTATTGCATACTGTACACATTCAATAAAACATATTATTTCTCGATAAAGTGCAGCGGGAAAATGTATGTAGTTTTAGGGTGTTGGTGTTCATTGGTCTGACCTACTTGTTTTGTTTGTATGACGTAACGTCGTCTTGACGTTCTCGCGCATAGTGGCATAATACTTGCTTGAATCATTGGAAAAACCGCCAGTAGGGGAGCAGCCTTGATATTTTCCTACATCTATTAAATATTTGGTAACGCATGGCAACGAAAAGTAGTACGTCATCTTTCGGCAACGTCAAAAAATAAATTAAATGTCCGCCATTTTGGATTTTTTAAAACACATAATTTGGAAGATTGTGACAATTTTTGATGATGAAATTTCAGTTCGGCTTTAAGTTTCTTGATTTTCGGCTGTACCGACTTTTCTTTTTAGAAGCTTTACTGCGTGATAAATGCAGACCCGCCTTGTAAAATGTCGAAGCGAGGGGCGATAACTCTAAGAGATGTCATTTTAGAATACGTTTAAAACACTGGCACTGGAGCCGCAGATTATCTATATAGGTTTACCACCACCAATTACATGTAAACCTCTGACTTTTGTCGATTTCAGACTATTGTCCTTGGTATTCACAAGACCATATCTCGGCAAATAATCATTCGATTTGCATGAAATAGGTGTTTTTGAGCTTGTTATGAAAATAACAATACAAAATCCTCATTTAAGAAACATCTGAACATGTTTTCTCCTCTTATAGGTTTACCACCACCAATTACATGTAAACCTCCGAGGTGTAGTCGAATGTAGTTCCTATAATAAAAAGTAATCCCTCCTTTTTCGATGGAAAATGGGCATTATAAGTAGGGGAAAACTGCCCATTTCTATTCGATTTTGTGGTTATATGTATAAGAAGCGTATTAATAGGTTTTACTGGATCACTGATGAACATTTTCGAAATTTCGACTCTATGCTTACACTTTGTGAGCAATGAAGACAGTCGATCAATAAAAACAGCTGTACCCTTGACCTGTTTAGTAAACAAACAAGAACTTTCTTACATGTCTTGTGACCCCACGTTTTCTGGTGATTTTTCAAGTGGAAAAATAGTTTTCTATATGAACATTACACTGCTGCATTATCCATACTTGAGTTGAACACTTTAACATTGGTGTCTATGGGGAAAATAATTAGTGCTTTCATACCTATAACACATTCGCCGATTTCTGCCGTAACAACATTTCCTTCTGATCCGCACTTCCGGTTTAATCGAGAAGTTCCGAATGCCCTAGCGACTGTTATTTGTTACGAGCAATCCGATTGGACAATATTTTAACGGTAAATACATACATCATCAGAAACCGAAAAAGGTAAACAAACCTTCCGTTGTTTTAGTTCTCAAAAAATCCCACAACAAAATCGAAAATAATGAATGAAAGTATGGATGAAAAAGCCTGTTCTACGGAAATAGTGTAATGTAATATGTTATATATGCCCTTTATATAAAACGTTTTCACAAGAACTTATGGTGTTGACATTTTGACGGACACTTTTCGGAAAAAAACGTCACTAAAGTATTTTCCATTAGGATTACTAGTTACAAAGACCCATTCGCAACTTCTCGAATATTTAACTGTTTGTACAAACGGTACTTGATTAGTCTTGATCATCTTCGACGCTTGATTGTAAATACAAACGTTTGTCTTGAAAACATGCAATCGTCGCAGATGATCGTCTCGGTTGTACACACAATTAAATATTCGAGAAGTTAGTACAGCCGGAAGTGCGGATCAGAAGGAAATGTTGTTACGGCAGAAATTGGCGATTTTACTTCAATTTCTCCGCACAGCGTGCGTTTTCGTACGAACTTTGAATTTAATGTGATAAATGGGAGTCAGACCTAACGAACTGTGTAGAGGATTTGAATCAATTCTGTAATTTGACAAAGATTCAGCCTTCGAAACGAGGTTGGTCATATCAAAGATGTCTACCATGTGTTATATAGATATAAGGGGGATATCGTAATTTTTTTATTATATAATATCTGCGGCTCCAGTGCCAGTGTTTAAAATGACAACAATCGTGTGTTTTTTGTTAAATAAAATACGAGGAGATACTTGAATTGTTGTTTTAGCTCACATATTACATGAATGTTGCTGCATGTCACGAAAAGCATGTTATTTCTTTATCAAGAGTACATGAAAATCCGAGTTGTTTGACTCTACCTTATTTTTGACTGGACTGTCCTCGCAAGAACTGCAGGCGCGTATTCGATGGAGCGGGTAGTATTGGGCACCCTCTCATATGTGGAATGTGTACGTAACAACCGCTACTGTTCAAGATGGGAGTTGGGGTAGAGAGGAGGGGGAGGGCATCTGAGCTGAGATTTAAAAGGCACAACCCCATCCCCTTCCCAACCACAGGAACTGGTCACTTTGCCTTCTGTTATTATAATTAGACAATTATAATAATAGAAGGCAAAAATTAAAAGTGACCAGTTCCTGTGTTCCCAACCCCCTACCCCAACTAAAATCATGAAAGTCTGTTTTGAAAGCTCTTGCAAGCATACATTTTTAAACATATTCAGATTAATAGATTTGTTGCTGTATTTTTGACTAAACTGTCCAGTGTCTAATTGTAATCCGCAACTTGGCGCAGTCAGTAGCGCAGCGGATTTGTAACCGGAGGTGGTGCCACTGAGTTTTGTCGGTGTGTTCTTGGGCAAGACACGTTCCCTTAGCCTCGTCCGTCGGTTGGGGACGTAAACCGGTCGGTCCCGCGTATAGGTCTATCCTCCGAGCATGTTAAAAAACCATAGGAATCTATTCGATAATAAGAGTAGGGCACGGTTCCCGGATTCCTATGTATCCTTCCCCTCTCTCTCTGGGGCGGCTCTAAACAACCTGTACTGTGTTGATGAGCCGTTAAACAACATTTGTCGGTTGAAACCTAAGATGAATTTTCTACCAGGCAGAAACACTGTCGTAATACTTATACAATGATTCTGAAAGTATCGAAAGAAAGAAAAGGCCATTTTTTTACTTTATATTTTTAAAGTTGAATGGTGTTTTATGTCATTATAGCACATTTTAGGCCATATTTCCTGGGTAGAACCAGTACTGTATACTTTCTGCAATCCGTAAGAATCAACACTTTCTCACCTACAAGTCGAGCTCCCAGTGGGAATTGAACCTGCAGCAGTGAGAGGTGAAAATGAGAATGTATACACATATAAAAAGAGCAACCGAACATCTCCATAGGACACGAATGACCGCACTAAAAACAATCTGTGGAAAATTGTACAATGCAAGAATATATATTCATAAATAAAGTTTTTTTTGATGCAAAATCGATATGCACCTCTTGATATCATAGATAAACATCTGACATGTAAAGTTTCGAAACAATTGGTTAAAAACTGTGGAAGGATATAGACGCACAGATGACTATCACCATATGCCGCCTCACCATTCGATGGTAAACAATAAACATTTAAGTTACATATTAATGTCTTAAATATTATCTTTCATGACAAAGTAAAAGATATGTAACAAGTCAGATATCAAAGTGAATTATTTATTTGATTTAAAACATTTTATTTCAAATATTAATTATTTACATCAAAACATCCCAAATATAAAGGGTATTAGATAAAAAATTAAATTGCATCATGCAATAATTTTATTTATTTATTAAAGAGACACACAGCACTTTTTAAGTATTTATCAAGCATTAAAATTAGCACCTCGATTGATTAATCAAGAATTGATTTTCACTTTACACCTGCTTGCATATATTTAAATTATAAGTTATAACATTTTGGAGTTTAAAAAAAAAAGATTGCTGCATGTCCCTTTAATATGCGCCTGTATTGTTTATATAGTGCGAGTCATTTTCAACAAATTTGGGGTTATATATATACATGTATCTGTTTTTTTTTGTTTTTTTGGTGGCGGCAGACCACCACTTTTCTGGGTAAAACCAGTAATATACACCTCCTGCCATCTATTATTCTACAAACTTTATAATCCAATAAAATTCAGAAACATCATTTTAATCAAATAAAGAAATTGGGCATGGTCGGTCAGATTAACAGAAACACATTTATATTTTCGTATTAGCCCTTATTTTGAGCCACTCCAATGAACTGTCCAGCTAATGTCGCCATCGATATACCTCTGTCAACAGTCAGACATGCATATTGATATGATATTGTGCTGAACTGGGAATTTCGAAATTAGTGGGTCCAAATAACCTTATTCCCTCAAGTCACAAATGTTACTAGAAATATTTTTCTTGAAGTTGATGCTAGTACTGTCCGTATGAGGTATTGCTGATTCATGATTCAAAAAAAATAAAATGATATTGTACACCGTCGCATTATTCTATTATTGTTCGTATTTCTGGTTCGTTTGATAATGTTGTAAAAATGTATTATAATATATATGTGACTAGGCCCTTGTTTCAATAAAATCCTCCCATTTTGTGACTTCAGTACAGTTTCCCAGCGTCTCAGGACATCAGGGACTCTGAAAATAAAAATGATACAGATTCTGTTTAACCATACACATTTTTGTTTCAACTTAAATAGGTAACAAGTTGGTGAGTTGAAATAGATGAATAAAAAGTGACTATAGAACTTGTTTTTATAAGAATATAAATTGAACAAAACATGGCGGGAACATTGACCAGAAAAAAACTATATAACTTCTAATTTTACTTTAATTTTTAAACATGATTACTGGTGGTTTCAAATGCCGGACCAAAATATGAGTATCGCCGGCTACTTTTGTTTATACCATTTTTTGTGTTAAAAAAACCCCTGTTGAATTTATTTTTTTGTTATTATTTTTTTTTTACAAAAAATTGGGTTGGAGGGTCTAAGAATCGAAAAAATACTCCAAAAAAAACTCCGGCCTAAGTTGGATCAACAACACATTATAAGTCATTTAGAGCCGCCCTTGAGAGAGGGAAGGGCACATAGGAAAATTAAAAAATGATACATATTTGTTTACCGTAACCGGGGAGTAAGTATACTCCCTGCCTTAACCAATTTCGTTTCAACTTAAATAGTTGTAGAATTAAAATATGTAGATGAATAGTGATGTAATTTTTTTTTTTACATGTAAGATGAATTTAAAAAAAGAAAACCATTCGGCTAATCAACACATTACCGGTAAACCTTATTTAGAGCCGCCCCAGAGAGAGGGGAAGGAGGACACATATGATAGGAATTTGAGAACCTGCCTTATTCTTACTAATGCCTATATTTCTATGGTTCTTTATTGTGCTCGAAGGATACCCCCCCCCCCCCACCCCCCCCCCCCCCCACCCCCCCCCCCCCCCCCCCCAGTTTCAATCCCAATCCAACAAACGAGGCTGAGGAGCAAACAAGGCTGAGGGAAGGTGTATTGCCCGAAAACACTGACGAAACTCAGTGGTGCATGTGTGACTTGAACCCGAAAGCTTCAGATTGCTATCGTCCGCCGAGCTATCGCTGGGCCATGTCAGCACATTATGTTAAGTCAGGGTTTTAGTATAAGAAATCTGAGACTAAGTGCAGGTGCACAATGTAACATATTTTGCAAAGAATATACATTGATAAATTCATAGATTTTTTGAAATTGTGCTTACCTACACACTGGCTTACACAAGGCTCTTAATGTAGTTATACAGATTACTGTGAGACTGGGAAATGACTTGGTGAAAACAGGATGTGGTAACACACTGCACACTGACACTGCCTCTATTAAACAGACCTGAAAATAACATATTGTTCCATTTCATTTTAATAGTAATAACTATGTTCAACTTTCTTAATTCTATCAATGCCAGCTTTCCATACTAGTTTTCTTAAAACACAACTGGAATTGAATGTGGTGCTTTCTGGATACTGTCCAAAATATAAGGTGGCATTCATGAACAAGTCACGTTACTCAACTTACTGTAGTATTTTCAAGGCTTACATTTTCATCAATCATTCATCACTCATGTGTTCTAAAAATGATCAGAATTAAGTTAATATATATGAACCACCACCATTTCATATGTTTCAATGATAAACACTTGTCCTACACTACAGTAATTAAAAGTGTATTTACTTACACAAATCCCTACACAGGCTACAGACAAGGTTTAACGACTTAATTCCACTCCTATACAAATAATCAATCGATCTATGTGTGTATGCATGTATCTGCATAATTTGACCTTTGAATACGTGTACACCGTGTGTGAGCTATTTTTAGCACATCGTTTAGACTGTGGCAATGGAAATACAACAGTTCGCTTCAATTCACAATTTAGTTTTAGTAACAGTGTGAACCTGATATTTTAATTTGTCCAGGGAGAAGTGGGGGTTTATGGCGTGCCACTGGCTGGCCCTAGGCTGGGTGTTTTTCTGTGTCGCCGCCATTTTGAATAGTCTCTGAAAGAGTGAAATGCAGACCTCTACCAACTTTCAAAACGGGCACGCAAAATGTATATTCACGAAAAAATAAGAAATTTTCAGAAAAGGTAGAACAGGTAATGATCTTCGACTCCTGGCAATTTCAACAATATTTAAGAATATACAATTTTTGTACCCGTTTTGAAACATCGGCAATTTCGAAGAAAACAAAAACTAGTTTTTTCGATCTTCGCATTTGTACCGCGATTTCCGACAATGATATCTCAATAAAACCTGTCAACACGATTGTTTGATGAATCTCCGACATAATAACTGACTTCTGATATGATTTGTTTTCTTTGCCATCTAGTAAAAGCTTTAAACTAGTGTTTTTCAAAAGAGTACTATAAAATCCGCGCATCTGCACGTGCTTGCAAAATGGGAACTACGTTGCCTCCAACACCAATTTTGTTTGTTTGAGTTATGCGGCTCAGGCACGTGAAATGATTCAACTGCGCCCCTTCTGCGCTGTTCTATTTTAGTAAGATAGTGATACTAATTCTATTTTTAATAGCATAGTGATAACCTGTAGTGTGATACAGGTTGTTGTATTCCATTGTAAGAAAATAAAGGTACTATGTATATATTATTGATAGGTATATAATAAAATAGAATATTAAATGGGTGTTCGACACTGCTAACAAGGGACGTTATGTGATAAATATAATTATTAACCTATTGGAATACTTGCAGCGGAGAACATTCTTATTCAGGAGGGAAGTTCTTTACATTTGAAGATAACAGACTTTGGCTCGGCCAGATTGTCACATGAACCCATGCGATCTGTTGCTATGACTCCTGAATACATGGCACCCGAGTTATGCAAGAATGTACTTCAAAAAAGGTGAATGTTCAATATGACAATGGCGATAGAAACATATTTATAGGTTAATATATTTGTATTGGGATATATGCACATGTTCGTTCCCATAATATTAAAGTCGCGCAATATTTGTAAGTGGAAGAACGATTGCATATGCCCCAATAAAATCTAATAACCTCTTTATTGCATATGCATGTTTAATACAAAAACGAATAACTAGAACAAAACGATAGATTTAAACATTTAAATTTCAATTTCATCAAAAACATTTATTTGAAACTGTCTTACAATGAAACAAAAACAAAAGCTAGTAAATTCATACATAGTAGTATTGTTTAGTTTAAAAAGTATCCAAAGAAGTCGTACAGTTTAGAAAGTTTCATCTTATTAACTTAAAGACTTTCAAATACTCTTTATTATACATGTTA
Organism: Cyrtodaria siliqua; assembly: GCA_037043455.1. Taxonomy (NCBI): domain Eukaryota; kingdom Metazoa; phylum Mollusca; class Bivalvia; order Adapedonta; family Hiatellidae; genus Cyrtodaria; species Cyrtodaria siliqua. Next base: position 18,666 of record JAWPHD010012515.1, on the reverse strand, counting down.
TATATAATAATTATGTATCTTCTCTTTATTTTTAACAGCGAATTGCGTAATTACCGTAAGAGTACACTCAAGTGATATGAAAACGCAACACGGGAATTTCCGATATATATTGTATATACTGCACACTTAATTGCACATAATATTCCAAAGAAAATCCCAAGATGTTTTTTTAAAAACAAGTTGCAGTTAACTAGAGAAAGGACACAACTGTGATGTTGTAGACCTTTTAATCACACTACACTTTGTAACAAGAACTTCATCAATGTTGAAGTTGCTCTTCGAAAACTTGAGCTAGTTCAGTACTGTATTTAACGTAAATAGTTTGCAAAATTTTGCATCCTAAGTTTGCTCACATGATTGAGCCAAACGCGTACTCTGTGAATAATGAAACATTGCAGGAATACTATTTGCTGTATTATTTGTTGTTTTAGTATTTTTTCCAAAAGGAAAGGTCTTACGTAGCCATGAACCATTCGATTAAAAGCAGCATAGTGTACATACAATATATAGCGGAAATTCCCGTGTTGCGTTTTCATATCACTTGAGTGTATTAATAAACTGTGCCCAGTCTGTTTGTAATAAACTTGATCCGACCGTGAAGCTTATTACTTCACTGGTTTTGTTGTGGTCATGACGTCGGAGACGAATTCCATTATTTGTTAGTTTGTAACCAATTCAAGGAACAAACAGAACAGAACAGATTTTTTATTTCGACTTATACATATAGTATCTCGTCATCAAAATATAATATACAAAGTTTGATTAAACACATGACAGGCTCACACGCATGCACCGCAACACGCACACAGACTCTCACACACCTCTTACGCACGCATACGCACACACGCACTTACTCTCTCTCTCTCATGCAATTACATAAAACGAATTAATTGTTGAAACAATACCTAATACCTGAGGATAAACTTTATATATATATGCACACAACTACGTATAATTAAATGTGTTACGTACAATAAATGCTTCTTTTACAAACTTAGCTACATTTTGAATATTTTTCTGTTTCTTACTTTGCATCAATTCAATAAATTTAATAACACTAGGGTTTCGATAATAATACGCCTAAATATAAGTTTGCGAATATGCTCATAGACGGGACAAATTTAAATAATATGATATTCGTCATCTATGTCATTAGAATTACAAATATTACAATATGTTGAGTTCTATTTTGTGTGTATCTGCCGGTTTCGACTCTGAGGGGATGCGAAGATAATCGTATTCTTGACATTAAATGGCAACATATCTAGATAAGATTCATATTTAAAGACAGTCTTGAAATGTTTATATAACACTAGAACACGGTTATTTTCAATATCACTATACCACTTCCTGTACAAAAGAATCAATTACTCTTTGTTTGAATAATACATGAAATTGTTTCAAATTAATACTGTGAGGCTCATTCCATACATAGGTAAATCCAAAATCATTTAAAAGGGTCTTAACATTACATGCCCAATTTTTACAGCCTCTCTCACAATCTCTCAATGATTCTTCATACATAGTAGATATTAATATATTGTTCGTACTTACAACCTTAGTCCAATACTTAATTATTTTAACATATCGTGATACATACAAGGGATATCTACCTAACTCCCCATGGACTCCTGCAAAACTAGTTGAAGTTTTAACTTTCAACAAAAATTTACAAAGTTTTTAATGAATTCTGTCAATTTCTTTTGACTTTGTAAACCCCCAAATCTCTGCTCCATAATTAAGAATAGTCCCCACAAATGCATCAAAAAGTTGACAACATGTTTTAAGTTTGAAATTATACCTTTTTATATTTGCGATTAGGACATGTAACGCCTTTAAACATTTCCCTGCAAGTGTTTCCTGATTTAGATTAAAAGTCCCAGTATAGTTAAAAACATTTCCTAAATAATTAAAATCATTTACCACTTCTAACTTCTTTCCATTATACTCCCATGTTTCATATTCCCTTAATTGGCCTCTTTTTCTAAAGGTCATCACTTTCGTTTTCTCAATATTTACCTCCAACCCCCATTTATCACAATATACTTTTAAATTATCTAAATAAGGTTGCAATTCATTTGGCGTTTCTCCAATTAAAACCATATCGTCTGCAAAAAGCAATAATATTAACGTGATGTCGTTTATACTAAGGCCAGATGTATTACTATCCTGTAAAAACAATTCAAGGTCTTCTATCAACAGAGAAAACAATAACGGTGAGATTACCTCCCCTTGTCTTAGACTAGTTGAACATTCGAAAAAATCGGAGAATGAATTACAACTTCGCACACACGATTTAACTTTCCAGTACATATCTTTTATAACTCTTAACATTTTACCGTTTATACCAAGTTTAAATAATTTAAACCAAAGTGCGTTTCTATATCATATCTATTTTCTATCATATGCCTTTTTTAAATCTACAAAGGCACAGTACAATCGTTTGCCTTTATTAAAAAACGTATGTATAACTGCCTGTAATACAAAGATAGCGTCAACTGTTGAACGACCTGCCCTTAAGCCGGGTGTGTGTGTTTAGTTCTGAGGTTTAAAGTCCCTCCGCCAACTAAAACGCTCGGTAACCCGGGTCGCTATGGGCACAATAGAGTCTGGACTTCTCTAGTGGAGTGTGTTGGTTGATCTGGTGCTGCTGCTGTGGTTGTCGTTTCTGTTGTGTGTGTGTAGGTGGATGTCGCTTTCGCTCTGTGTAGGCTTCGCTGCGGCGGTGAGTGGTCTGGACTGGTCTGGCATGGTGGTCGGCTGCTGGCGTGGGGGTCCTACATCCTCTACGGTGTCCGGTGTCGTATGTTGGCCGGTGTCCTACATCCTCTACGAGTGGTGACGGTCTTGTTTAGGGCCACACCCATCACAGTATGACCCCTGCGCCGCACACACCACCCGACGTCCTGTCACCTTTGGTCTTCTGTCAAATGTAGGCCTCGACCTTCGCTTCGATACCGGGATTATGGTTGCGTCTCGATATCTAGGCTCCGGCTCCGGCCCGCGGACTTCTGACTTCCAGGATCTGTCACCTTTCGCCTTCTGTCAAATGTAGGCCTCGACCTTCGCCTCGATACCGGGATTATGGTTGCGTCTCGATATCTAGGCTCCGGCTCCGGCCCGCGGACTTCTGACTTCCAGGATCTGTCACCTTTCGCCTTCTGTCAAATGTAGGCCTCGACCTTCGCTTCGATACCCGGGATTATGGTTGCGTCCCTGATATCTAGGCTCCGGCTCCGGCCCGCGGACTTCTGGCTTCCAGGATCTGTAGACATCAGGTGATGTGTGCTGTGATGGGAACGCAGGAGACAGCTTCACATTCAGTCAACCGATATTCAATTCAAACCTGAGAATGACAAGTTCTCAGGTATGGAATATCGGCAGTGCCCTCTCCACGACGTGCACGTAGTGAAGCTCTAGAGAAGCCTGCCCTAAAGCCAAACTGCGCGTCTGACAATATACTATTCTCTTCACACCACTGACTTAATATTTTGTTAAGTATACCTGTAAATACTTTCGATAAACAGCTTACATGTGTTATTCCTCTATAATTATTTAAATCATCGGGGTCGTTTTTCTTGAATAAAGGAACTATAATACCATCAGCCCATTGTTCTGGAAAATACACAGAGTTCAACATACTATTGAACAGATCTGTTTAATGTGGCACTAAAATATCAGTCGTCTCAAGAAAATATTCATTAAGCATACAATCTCCCGCAAAGGCTTTGTTTCGTTTAAGTAATTTAACTACTGACAATACCTCGGATATAGTTATCTCCCTGTCCAACTCGTCAAAGTTGCAATCTGCCTCGTTAAAATCGTGGTTAGTGCAAAACGTTTCAGCATCTACATTGTGACCTACTGTTGTATCGCTTGCTAACTCAGAAAAATACTTAAAAAATGTTTCCAAACTAATACTTCCTGTACTAATTTTCTTTTTTCGACAAAAAAGTTCCCAGAAGTCTTTCGGTTTGGCATTTATTAGATTTTCAATATCACGCATTTTCTTTAATTCATACTTGCGCCGTTTTTTCTTTATTAATTCCTTATATATTTTCTTCTTAACGTGTAATTCAATCCGATTTTCACTCGATTTACATGCATTAAATTTATTTAAAGCTACATTATATCATTTCTTTACTTCATAACATTCGACATCAAACCAAACTGCTTTTTATCATTTGTATCTGAAAAACGTATACGCCCTCGGTTTAGTTTTAGAAAATAACGGATCCGCGATCTCACGAATAATTTGAACAAAATTATTTATAGATGTCTTCACGCCATCTCTATTATTGGTGTCTACATTCATAGAAATACTATTTAAGTCTGTTAACCTCCCAATTAATCCACTACGAAATTTATCCCGTAACATGTCATCCCTTTTATATGAGAATCGTTCAGTCGTCGGCATATCTTGCATGTCCTTCTTACAATGTAGAGTAAATGACAATGGTGGTGCATGATCTGACCATTCGTTAACAGGCTCAATTTTAAAATCGCTTACGCTTGTAAAATCACACTCTTTCAAAACCAAGTAATCAATAACACTGGACCCATTTGTATTAGTGTAAGTGTATGCGCCGGTCGGGTGATCTGACCCAAACCTACCGTTAGCTAACCTTAATGATGTTGCCTCACACATTTCAAGAAGTTTATTCCCTTGGGCATTGCATACTGTATCCACGGAGTTACGACATAACGGTATATCAGGCATATATTCGTCATCATCCATACTTATTAATGTGTCACATACAATATAATCTTTTTTGTCACCTTTTCCGACACGTGCATTCCAATCACCAACAATTACGGTTACTCCCTTGCTATCAAAATAATAAACATCATCTTGTAATAATTGAAACAAATCCACCTGTACAACATTATATGCGGGTGAGTCTGAACGCCACATGTAAACACCACATAAATAAATATCTTTGTCGATATGAAAAAAATGCTTATCTAATTTAAGCCATACAATAGTGTCATGATGATTCCTTACAATTTCTATACCATTTTCGATATTTTTCTTACAATACACAGCTATCCCCCCACTACAACGTTTTGCATTTCTATGTTGAAACTTACGATACAAATTAAAACACGTATAACCATTTAGTTCTATGTCACTGTTTTGGTGCGACCAAGTTTCATATACATTTATAACATCATAGTCACTCAAAACACAAAGAAACTCCTGTCTCTTAACCCTCGTCAAGCTGCTTTCCCGTTACGCTTCGCTTCCTTCATCTTCGGAACTAACTGTCGTCTATTCGTCGCAATTTCTCTGGGAAACTGCTCGTACATATTCGATGCCATCCAGATTAATCCTCGATTTTCGCACAATTTCTAGATCTTTAAATATGTTAAATTTGCCGACAATCTTTCGGGTTGGGAATGCTTCACTTCTCTGTCCCATTCTATGCGCGCGCTCGAATTGATGGCGTCAACTATATCCTGAGCAACCTTAAGTTCCTCTGTAATAAACTGCCTCACTTTTCGCTCGGTCATTTCCGGTACTTCTCGTGGATCCTCGGGGATGTTCGCAAATATAAGTTTATTTCTCATGGATTGCGCCTGAACACACAACAGATCGTCTCTTAATGCCTTATTGTATTTCTCCATCTGAGAGATTTTATTGGTGGCCAAACCAAGGGCAAACTCCATAGAATCAGTTTTGTCTTCTATTTGTGATACTTTTTCACTAGTTTTATTACCTTGGTCGTGTATGTACATCCACAGTTTCTTTATTTCTACATCGAATGTATCTACTTTTTTTTCTAACACATCCAGTGTCTGTAATCGTCTATCCACTTCACCTATCTTCGAGTTCATTACTTTTAAGTACTCCATTATATCTGCATTTGAAGGTGCAGTTGTAAGAGGGTTGAGGGGAGGGTGTTTTGAGCTACAAAGAACGAAATATATAAAACCGTACTATTTTAGACACCTAAATGCTATAAAATTTGAAAACTTAATGACTGTTAAACATCCGATTATACATCTGCCGGTGTTATTATTTTTTTTATTGATACATGCGTGTTTGTTAATTACTCAATCGATTGTTATGCCAATAGAATACATTAATCACACCATTCTTAATTGTTCACACAATGCAGTCGAGATTTTTCCAGTGGTTCTATAGAAAAGTTAAAAAGATAATTTAAATTTGCTCACTCAACATTATCTATTTTGAAAAAATGAACCTCTTGATAATTGCGGCAGCGCTTTTATTTTGTTTTTCCTCGTTCATTTAACCTTAACCGCTGCTCCCAACTAAATTCCATTATGTTTATTTCGCTCTTCGGGGCATTTAATTTTATTAGATACTGGGACCATACGCCGTACGACATGGGGAAGCATATAACTCCATGTCCACCGCCGTATGCATGCCATCTTTGGGATGGTTAAAATTGTGTACTATTGATTGTATGAATATTGAGTTCTGCTCAACCCGGGGCTAGAGGGCGTGAGCGGTAGCTAGCATATTTCACTACCGCTCATGAACAGTCTCAATCAAACCGAGACTGCAATATTTCGTATGTGTCGTGCTCGGCCGTTTCCAAAGGTCCATTATCATACTTTTTTTTGGAAGAATTGTTCGAAATAACATCAATCAATAGAAAGTTTATTTATTTGGCTTTCTAACTATACATCTTATGTAAATATTCATTAAACAGTACATGTATATGTTTGATGACCAAAACAATAAACACACGGTGGTGTGCGTAAGCGCTTTAAAAAAAGAAAAATGAGTTATATTTTCCTTCCCAACTGGAGCTTTTACCGATTTATTTAAGCGTTATTTGGAATACAATTAAACTATTAGAAAGGTTATTTATTTGGCTTTCTAACCATGCATCTTATTTAAATACCAAAACAAACAATAAACACATGGTGATGCGTGAAAACGCTTTAAGAAAAGAAAAAATGCGATAAATTTCCGTTCCAACTCGAGATTTTGCCTACTTATTTAACCGTTATTTGGAATAAAACTATACCATTAGAAAGGTTATTTATTTGGCTTTCTGGCAATGCAAAATATGTAAAAAAAATCAGTAACCCAAGGATATATAATGTCTGTTTGCAATGTAGATGGGTGTATCGTACATCGAGGCCTCTCGCATACCGCCACGATAAGCGCAGTAAAAATCGATAAATGCAGCGTATAATCGATAAACTTACCTGAACGACAAGTGTTCTCAGTTGAATACAGTGTTTGTACTGTCGTGTCATATCCCCGTCATATAAAGCCCTGATCTAACATATTCCTATCGTTTCGCTTTCGTGCGATCAGGTTCTTTGTTAAATTAATATAATGAAAGTAGTTTTACGATCGGTAATATAAGTGTTGATGTGTTCGCTTACATTGCATAGCATGTTGTAGATATGTGTGTGTGTGTGATTGTTACATATAATACTGTAAATATGTTTACACCAAACCCAGACTAGGCAACACAATACCGACATAACAATTTAATCAAATATAGGACAAAGAAAGATAATAACTCACCATTGACCATAGTGCTAAACAAAATCCGAACCAACTAATGCTACATTTATGTCCACAAGTGAAAGTGATTACACATGACTGATAGAATAAAGCGGCTACCGTATACAATGCAATACCCTCGAACATCACGATCATCATGTGTTTTCTTTGTTTATTGACATACTACAATCTTGTAAAGATACTAAGATATAAGATCGTCTGTGAATTATTATCTTTTTTTGTCCATACTTTAGAGTCAAGATTGAATCTTGAATCTTGATGAACATATAAAACATTTCTTTTTAGTTTAAGAAAAAAATACAAAACACAAAACTTAATATAGTATCCATATAGTATCCATATAGTAAAAACTGCATTACATTTTGTGTTTAAATTGCCATTCCGCCATAATGACATTATTATCATGCATTAACTATGTTGATTCCATTGCTGTTTGCTTAATATGTAAACCTTGGTGAAATAAAGAAAGACACAAGCATTCAATGCAGATAGTTATGTGTGCACGTAGTGCAGAAATATCACATGTTTAAGAAAATGAAATGAAATCACGTTTATTTGAAAAGTGTTACGACGAGCAGAGTCAAATTGCACTTTGATGATTTTGAAATCGGATATCTCAACGAATTTACAAGGGATCGTAGGAAGAAAGGTATTGTTGGATAGGAAATTCATTTCTGCACATGTTAGTATATAGTGTGCGTGTAATTGAGATTGTTTTGAACTGTCTGCTTGACCTCTGAAAAAGAACACAAACATTTCCAAAATTTCGCGTTCATCTCCTTTATAGACAATTATAATAATAAAGGGCAACAATTAAAAGTGACCAGTTCATCTTACTGGTGATGTAATAGCATTTCAAATGGAAAACCTGGTTTTCTAAGAATTTCCTTGTTTCCTGTTTTCTTTTTATTGTAGTCAATGACCATACGCAGGATGATACGAAGTTCACCGCAGCGGTTAACTGTCATTTGTAAGTAGAACAACAACGCAGAGACGTTTATTTTCATATTGGCGAAACTTTGTGTTGCAATGAATTAACATATACATGTACTTGATTTGTTGTATTATAAGACGATGAATACGACGACACGACGACTACGACGACGACGACTACGACGACGACTACCATTACACCATCGCCACCACAACACCACCCCCATATGGTGTTTTACGTCATTTTCAGTACATTTTAGGCTAAACATGATAGTCGATATGTTAGTGGTGAATGCAGACACCCACCTTTTGCTGGGTAGAACCAGTGCACTTTTTGGAACTCGACACTTTTTCACTTACAAGCCATATTCTCCGTAGGATTCGATCTCGCAGCGGTTTAACAAATAAATCAGGCTGCCAAACGTAAGTATCGTATTTTCTTGCAAAACGTTACTCTATATAGGCAGTGGGCTGCTACTAAAATTTTGACAAATTGGTATCACTCAAGCTGGCACATTTCAATATGTATTTTCTGAAAGGTCAATGTCTTACGCTCCTTTTAAGCCGTGATAGTATTTCTAGTTCGGTAGCTTAAGTGTGTAAACACGTTGTTATTAAAGTGAGATAATTTTTAAGAAATTTTCTAAATTGATATAAAAATGGACGTATACCACGGATTACCTACGCTAATTGCTTTTTTGTGTTTGTGATTGCATTCTAAATGGTCACGTACTTCATGTAAACACAGTTCAACCCTTGAAAACGTATAAAAGCATAGGGAAACAAGCGTTTAACCATTTTAATCAGTAAACGCACAATCTAATACATGTGAATATAGTTTTTTAGATTATATATATGTCGCAGACCGTTTGTATAGCGGTGACTATTTGCAATGCTATTTTGTCTGCATTACCCCATACATGGGTTCTCAAAACCAGGTGTCATACACATCACAGAAGGCTGTAAATATATGAATAATATATTTATTATGTGAAATCAACAATCCAGTAAAGTGTATAACTTTACTCCTCGATATCTAAACGGCAAATGCCCTATATTAAATGAAATGTCATTTAATTGGAAGTTACAAATTACATTCTCAATAAAGATAATGTATATAATATAATGACAACGATGATTTATGTTCAAAGGTACACATTGAAACATCAAACACACACATACACATTGCTGAATTGGATTACGTATCTTGTAGTCTCTTAACAATCAATATTACAAAATACTAATTACATGTTCTCTTAAAACTATGAACAATAATACATATGTTACATACCTGTAAATATATGAATAATATATTTATTATGTGAAATCAACAATCCAGTAAAGTGTATAACTTTACTCCTCGATATCTAAACGGCAAATGCGCCGAAGCATAGCTTTATCGCGTGCACGTGCATAATTATATTAGTAAAGGTATGAGTGTATAACATGTCATTGCTATAGGATATATTCTAACAGGGTCACCTGTGTTATGTTACTTAAAAGGGAAAATAAATAGATAAAGACGCAAGGTTTTAATGAGTTTATTATTTATTTTCCCGCCCTGTGACATACTTCCCCTCTTTAATAAATGACGTCCCGACATTATCAAACAGTAAACAAAACATGATTTGAATATTATCCTTGACCTGAAATTAGAAAATATTATGGTCTGTGCAGCAATACCTAAGTTGAAAATACAACAGTCTGATTAGATACTGGCTATCTTCTTTGCACATGAAAAGTGTAAAATATACAGTTTTCCGTTCAGCAATGATGTGTTGAAATCTCAACTGAAACAAAAGGTATGTTAACTATAAAAACAATTCATAATACATATGAAACCGACTTCATCAGCGTACACTGCAACCTAAACTCCTAGAACAGGTACACCTTCCCGTTCCATTTCTCAGGTATATTGCTTACCTGAAAGTTAACCTATCTGGAGGCTTTCTTGTCCTGTTACCCCTGCGCAAGTTCCCAACCTCATCGCTTTCAGATTCTGTTGATGTTTCAGAACGTTGATGGTCATCTGCAGGTAACTGTGGCACAGATGGTAACTTCAGTGCTGGATCTCCCGGTTTACGTCTCATCGGGATGACGTATTTACCGGAACACTCACTTTTATCCTGACGATCACTGTCAGACGTACTGTACTCTTCACTGCTTTCCGACTTCTGCTTTGCATGGTGTTCCGGAGATTCATCCTTTTCCAAACAAGAAATGCCCATGAAAGGAAGTAACATATTCCTATGGAGAAGTCTCTTCTTTGGTGACCTGTCACCTTCCTTGTAGACTTCAAACACAGGAATATCTGCAATGGGTTGCCGTCTAATAACATAGGTGGTCCTTTCCCATTCGTCTGCCAATTTATTTCTTCCTTTTAGGCCAACATTCCTTACCAACACCCTATCACCTTCATGGAGGCAGGCGTGACGAACCTTGGCGTCATAAACCCGTTTGTGGCGTTTTGTGCTCTTCATTGCTTCTTCTGTAGCTTTTTCATAATCAAAAGCGAGTCGTTTTCTGAGCTTTTCTGCATAGTCTTCTGACGAACGTGCCTTTTCCGCATCAGACGGCAGACCAAGAGCCGCGTCAATGGCTAATCTTGGGTGACGCCCGAACATCAGGTAGAATGGTGACATCCCCGTGCTGTCGTGCACAGCGGCATTGTATGCATGGGTCAACGCAGGAACATGTGCTTTCCAGTCATTTTTCTTTTCAGAGCTCAACGTTCCCAGCATGTTGAGCAGCGTGTCGTTGAAACGCTCAACCATGCCATTACCCATAGGGTGGTATGGGGTAGTCCTGGTTTTCGTGATGCCGGTTTGTTTACACAGCTTCTTTATTACACCTGATTCGAAGTTAGCGCCCTTGTCACTATGCAGCTTTGCGGGGAATCCATAGTGAACGAAGAATTGTTCAAACAACACCCGAGCAGTTGTAGCCGCTGTTTGATTCCTAGTTGGAATAGCTTGGGCGTATCTTGAGAAATGGTCCGTTATGACTAGTATATTCTCAAAGCCGCCCTTGGACTTCTCCAACGTCAGATAGTCAATACAGACAAGTTCCATTGGTGAATGTGAGGTGATGTTGACGAGATCAGCCGCTCTTGATGGTTTTATCTTTCGTCGAATACAGCGGTCGCACTGTTGAACTCTTTTTTTGATCAACTGTTCCATGCCAGGCCAATAGAACCTACTTTTGATGAGAGACAATGTCCTATCTCTGCCTTGATGACCTAAATCATCATGGTAGGCTCTAAATACCAGATCACGTAGTGGCTCTGGTAAAATAAGCTGTTGGCTCGGTCCCGTTGTACCCTCTGTTAGCCTATACAGGATACCATCATCGAGATGGTATTTGTTAGTGCCGAAGAGATATCGTGTATCCAGACGAAGCTCAATCATCCTTGTTTTTGACGGCGCAAGATCTCGCTTCAAACAATCGATGAAGTATGCGATTGTCCGATCTTGAGATTGAGACTTAATCCAGTCGTGTTGTTTAAGGGCAGATGCTTCCAGGAATGTGTCACTTATAACGTCTTCGTCCTGATTGTCTGACAACTTTGTGGTGTTAGTGACAACAAGGCATTCCGCCAAAGGCATTTCAGACACTCCCACGGTAATTGAATGAGACAGAGCCTTAAGCAACTCAGGGAAAATATCCTCATGTTCCTCGGAATCATGCCGCCTAGAAAGACCATCTGCGTCCGAATTTTGTTTTCCACTTCGATACCTGATGTTGAAGTTGTAGTTTGACAACTCAGAAATCCATCGCTGGCCCGTGGCATCAAGTTTCGCAGTGGTGAGGACATAAGTCAGTGGATTATTATCCGATACTACCTCGAAGCTACCAGCGCCATAAAGGTAGTCGTGGAACTTATCCACAACTGCCCATTTAAGGGCTAAAAACTCGAGTTTATGTGCCGGATAGTTCCTTTCTGATGGCTTTAAACTGCGGCTAGCATATGCCACAACACGATCCTGTCCATTCTGGTTCTGGTAGAGTACCGCACCAAGTCCTGTTCCGTTTGCATCTGTATGCAGTTTAAACGGCTGTGCATAATCAGCGTACGCAAGGATCGGTGGGTTTGTCAGTTTCTTGATAAGTGTATCGAATGCGATTTGCTGACTATCTGTCCAGATGAAGGCTTTTTGATTAGGCTTTCCTTTCTGCTTAATTCTAGTGGTTGAATATCCTACTAAAAGGTCATTTAATGGTCGAGCAATCTTGGAAAAATCCTAGATAAACCGCCTGTAATACCCTGTGAATCCGAGAAATGCTCGCACATCCTTTACTGACTTAGGCAGAGGCCATGTTCGGATTGCTTGTAACTTTTCCGGGTCAGTGGATATGCCATCTTCCGAGACGATGTGACCAAGATAGGAAACACTTGATTGAAAGAATTCGCATTTGGATGCTTTTAGTTTCAGCTGATGTTCCTGAAGTCTCTCGAAAACTGCCTCTAAACGATCGACGTGTTCTTCAAAGATGCTGGAAAATATTAATATATCGTCAAGATATATTAGACAATCTCGAAGATTTATATCTCCCATACACCTTTCCATCACTCGCTGAAATGTTGCAGGCGCATTGCATAAACCAAATGGCATTCTGTTGATTCGTAAAAGCCAAGTGTCACTACTTGAAATGCCGTCTTCTGTTTGTCTTCTTCCTCTAGTTCGATCTGCCAATAGCCACTCCGTAGGTCAAGTTTTGTAAAATACTTGGCCCCAGCTAGAAGATGTAATGAATCTTCAACTCGTGGAATGGCATAGGCATCCTTGATAGTCCTGTTATTCAGCTTTCGGTAGTCGACACAGAAGCGAATACTGCCGTCTTTTTTTCTTACTACCACCACGTTAGAGGAAAATGGACTGTCGCTATTTCTAATAGCTCCAGCTTTTTTCATCTCAGCAAGATGTTCTCTGATTTCCTGAAAGAGTGCCGGAGCAATCCTTCTATGAGGATCTTTAAAAGGTTGTTCATCTTGCAGATTAATTTTGTGTTTTGTTAGATTGCAGGATCCTAAATCCGTTATACTTGATGAGAATATCGATGTCCATTTGGAAAGGAAGCTTTTAACTGTTATTTTCTGCCTTTCTGTAAGTTTAGATTAGTCCAAGTTTAGTTCGGATGAGTCTTTTTGTTTCTTGTTATGTTGGTCATGAACAGTTTGACTGGAGACCGTGGTTGTCTTTGTGTTATCTGATGTCTTATTAGTTGTTATTGGATCGATGTTCGCAACACGTTCAATTCTTGAAGTTCACACAGGATGTCATTGGGCTTGATGGTAACTATTTTTGCAGACATATTAAAAATCTTCACCGGTATTCGTTGATATGTCGATGTTTTCTCCAAAGACACCACTCTTGGACATGCTCTAATCTTACAAGAAGAATTAGCACTACTCTCTGTAACTGCAGCTTGTATGTTTTTAGTCTTCCGAACGAACCCTGATATGATCTTACTTTCCATAGGCTGGAGTTCGATGGTTTTCTTGTTGGTAGCTCTAACTTTTCCAGCAAACCCGCTTTGTAACGCTATGAAAGCACTATCCCATTCAGCAGGGACTCGATTTGTATCCTTGCAGTTTGTCTGACAGATTCGTATAATGTTAGTTCCAATTACTACTGGAACGTCAACATTATAGTCCCAAGTAGGTACTATCAGCACTGGTACGTATATTTTGTCTTGGCCTTGAAATGGAATGTATATACTTCCTTCAATGTACCCAAAATAATCGATACTGCTACCATTGGCACTCTGAAGATTCAAGTCAAACTCATCTAATGGATGAAGTTCGGGTTTTGGATCTAAGGAGTGGTAAAAGTCTTCTGAAGCTGTAGTCACCATGGAACCGCTATATATCAAGGCCCGCGTTACTACTCCACAAAACGTTACACTGGATTCATTTGCATGTCCCACAAGTCTTTCAAACAATTTTGTCTTTGTCTTCGTTTCGGAGCATGTTTTCTTTTTGTCACCAGCCAGCCCTTGCCTGGGGACTGTCCTTAGTTTAAAGATTTTCCTTTTGTGTTCTCTGTGTTCTTCGCTCCCCTGTCTTATTTTCATTGGCGTTTTGTTTTGTTTGTTTCTGGCCTTTGTTGTCCTGTTGGAAGGAGTTGTTCTTTGTATGTTTTTGTCCTTGCCATGGACTTCTAGGATGCACTATTGTTCTTTCCGTTTTTAATTCTTTCATGTCTTTTTCTAAACTCTCTATCTTTTTCAGGAGCAAATCAAACTTATTACTTTGAGTTTGATCTGTTATTGTCGTAGTGGGTTGATGTTGTACCGCTATCTTCATCTCATATTCCTCTGATCTTACTTCCTTAATCAGCGTTTCATAGTCTGTTGTTCTCTCGAAAATCGTTCTAGTAGCGTTCTTTAATCGTTCACTACGTAAGTACCTCCAGAACTTGGTTCTCAACATTTCGTTCTTTGCTGCTTCCTTTATGTGATTCTTATCGACTGCTTTTTGTAATATTTCTTCCAGTCTAAGGCCCCACGCCGTAACTGATTCATCTTGTTTCTGCTTAGCTGTATAAAATTCTGCCAAAATAGTTTCACCAGTAGCAACAACTCCAAATACTCCTTCCAGCTTTCCCAGCATAGTGTCTACACTAGCTGTTGTTCCTAACGGAAGTAATACCCTTTTCGCTTGGCCTCGCAATGATTTTCTTATTGCCTGTGCTATCAAATATCTTGCAACAGCTTTCTCTTGTTTTAGGCAGTTAACTTCACACTTCCACTCTTCATAGGAAACTTCTGTCTTTGATTTCGGTTCTTCTCCCGAAAAGCATGAAAATTTCACAAACTGTAAATACTTATTACTACTACCAGTTCCTTCCTCTGATGACGTGTTATCATTTTTCAAGGCCTTTTCACGTTTTATTATTTCTTCCTCTTTCTTTATTAGCTTTTCTTCTTATTTCTCGTAACTTTGCTCTTTCCTGCCTCTTCTTCTCTAATACCTTTTCTTTTACAACTAATTCTGCTTCTCTCAATTCGAGTTTCTTTTCCGTTTTCTAATACTCTCTTCTTTTATCAGAATATCCTTTGGTATCGTCGTATTATCCTGATGTCGTACCGTCCTAACTTCTATTCCGTCACTTATTCCTAAGTGTGGCTTATTTTTCATCTGATCCTCAAACCGAACAGTTCCCTTTCTAGAACGTTCCTTGTTTTTCCTTGAATCAACTTGCATTGTTCGAGTATTGATTCTTCTGTCAATATATCTTGATGCATGTTCTCTATGCTGTTTGTCACGATGTAATCGTGTACCACCTCTATCCTTTGGGAGTCCTTTACGCTCTTGTTCATATAACATAGAGTGTTTATTCCCATATCTTCGGCTATCGTAGTCTTCTTCATCAGTGTCACTGACTACTGTCTCCTTTTCATATTCTTTCTTTGCTACATTTTGAGAATGCGTATATTTTCTATCGACACTTCGTCCTTTATAGACATCATCTGACTTGTCGATGCTGTTTCCTCTTTTTAATGAAACTCTTTTATTTCGTGTAGCTTTGTCATGTAGGTAATCATCATCACTCTCAAATATTTCATCTGTAGTATCATATGATGAATCTTCACTGTTAAAGTATTGACCAACACTATCGACTTTGTCATACTTCTCCTTATTATCCAAACAATAACTATCTCTCATGTCACGTTTATTCCTTCTATCCTTTAAACCTTCTGTCATTTCTCCATAATCATTGTTAACAGATTCGTGTTTAACCTTACGCCTATCAACACCTCTCCTTTCAAACGAATCTTTTTTTCTCTTTTCCCAATCGGAGTTATTTCTATCAAGGCAATCCCTTCTATCTTCTTTGCGCTCAGATCTAAATCTGATATTGTCCCTTCTCTTTCCAATCACCTGTGTTTTAGATTCATCTGATTCTGATCCATAATCTCTTTCCCGTCTATCGTGACCTTTATCTATGTTCACACTATCACTTCTATGACCAACGCTTCCTATATGACCATCAATGTTTGATCCATGAGTCTTATTACGTGCACCTCCTTCTATATTTTTGTCACCAACTTCACTTTTAACATCGAGTAACCTATCTCTATTCCTTCTCCTATCTACTTCAATATGTACGTTACTACTAGTGTCTGTATCATACGCATTGTCATTCACTCTATGACTTGTGCGTTCGTCACTATCTGTATTAGAACCTTTCTCATCAGATGCTGGTATATCATCAGGCTGTTCTTGTAGACTATGTGTCCTACTATTATTCAATAGTTTATCCCTTTGTCTCCTTAAAGACTCCATCTCCTCATTGATCATTCGCGTCCTTTCTTCCATTTCCTCAAAAACTCTTTGCCTCCTATCCCTTCTTTCTGTTCTTTCATCACTATAAGTTATGGCCTCCGCCATGTTACTTCAAATTGTTTATACGCGTTTATAAACACAAATGTATACACCAAAAAACGCAAACACTAATATTGCAAAGAGATGCGTTTAAATTGTTTTAATTTAAACAGTAACCTCTTTGTTTATATATGTCCAATACAATGCGTTTTGTACACCCTACAGTACGGTGACTGTCTTCTATTGCTAACTGTAGTGAGATACTAAAAAAAAAGTATCAACACCGATCAAGGCTTGAACCAACGACAATCGGTTTTATAACCCTTTCGCTCTACCAACTGTGCTACCCGGTAATATCAAATACGTATGTCTAATTTACCATCACATAACTATCAAACTCACTGTGGCGTGAATATGACTGTTACGTACTAATTTTACCATATGTCTCAGTAAATATTTTAAGTCTAGAAAAATAATTTTACCGAGAATTAGACATTTCTTATTTATCATAAAATGTACGTATGCACAATTTATGTTAAATCTGTTTTGTATCAATTCCAAATGTTCTCAGATTATCCTGAAAATTTCATCAAATACAATTTTGCTTTAATCAAAATTGCATTTGATAAAAAAAACACCTTTCGTTTTGTTTTATGAAATATGTACTGAAAACAACATATTTCATAAAATTCTTGCCACTATGAAAAAAAATGTCAACAAATAAATTTAGCGAAGTTGAGAAGAGAACCCACGCGGAGACGTCTATTCTTGAAGAAACGACTAACGGTCAGGTACCACGGCTATCGCGGCAACTATCTTTTACACGTGCAAATGTATCGTGTTGAATTAACAACTTGTCTACGTGCGGATTCAATAGGCACTTTACACATGTTTATTTTCTTTGGACGTAAATAGTGTGCTTTGATTTGGTGGGATATAAGATATAATATATTTATATAGGGCTACAATATTAGGAGCTAAACTATCCGACTGCAATATTTAAAGCCGAAATATAGGTATGTATACTTAGATGTTAGTTAGTATGCAGTGTGCAGTGAGGCGCAGCGCTATAATTCTATAAATCCCTAAAATCAAACAACTGTCACTAAAGCAAAATGTTCTTATCACATTGAATAACAAAACTCAAAATAATATACAGATATACAAAGTGAGACTACAAGAAAGAAATAATCTTACCAGACTAAAATCCTCCTTAGAGAATATAATCCAAGCACAAACACATCACACAAACACAAAAACACACACACAAAACTGAATAAATGTAATCTGCAGATTTTATAAATCCACTGAATAAAAGTACTTGTTCCACCATCTCGATTGTGCTGGGCCCATGGAATCCAGATCGTTGATGATAAGCAAGTCACTATCGGGTATACCCTCGCAGCCGAATGTCCCAATGTTTGTAAACAAACATAAGTTCCGGAATAAGAATGACGTCAAACATAAACATGATCATTGGTCCATGTTGACACACCCTTTACACGAAATCCATTCTCTACTCACACAATATCGTATTGTCCTGCGCTGTAGGTTATGTACATAGTACACACTGTGTTAACTGAGCGAAAACACTTGACCACAAACGTGTAGATCAGGCTGGTTCAAAACACTGGCCACCATTGTCGCAGACCGTTTGTATAGCGGTGACTATTTGCAATGCTATTTTGTCTGCATTATCCCCATACATGGGTTCTCAAAACCAGGTGTCATACACATCACAGAAGACTGTAAATATATGAATAATATATTTATTATGTGAAATAAACAATCCAGTAAAGTGTATAACTTTACTCCTCAATATCTAAACGGCAAATGCCCTATATTAAATGAAATGTCATTTAATTGGAAGTTACAAATTACATTCTCA